>PVJA010015112.1:0-46010 GCA_004027025.1 Myocastor coypus | reverse complement strand
GGCCCGGCGGGATGGCTCAGTGGTCTAAAGCGCCTGCTTGGGGAAGCTTAGGCGGCTTCAGGGACCACGGTTCGATCCCCGGCACCACATGCTGTGCCAGCCCTGCCCTTGGGGCGGGCTGAGCTGGCCATAAAAATGAATGAATAAACAAACAAAGGTTCGGAAACAAGAAAAAAATAAATAAAATAAAATAAAAATTAAAAAAAAAAAAAAAGAAAAGGTACAAAAATAGCTGAGCATTCTCTCAGTGCCCTCCTTTCTTATACCTTCTTCAAGCTTTCTCTCATATTAACATCCTACCTAACCTTAGTGCCATGAGAACCAGAAAATTAACAGGGGTACACTATCACCAACCACCCACAAGACTTTGAATTCTGCAAGGTTTTCTCTGGGTCGTACTAAGGGTCTTATGTTGCACTTACTCGTTAAATCTTCCAAGTCTCCCCTAATCTGTGACAGTGCCTCAGTCATTTTATTTTATGACCTCAACTCTGAACAGTACACCTCATTATTTTATAGGATATCCTGCTATTGGTGTTCCTACTGCTTTTTTCTCATGGCTAGACTGAGGTTATGCGTTTTTGGCAAAGATATCACAGAAGCTCTGCTATGCCCTTCTTACTACATCAGATCAAGAACCGCTTTCTGTCGATATGATTTATTACTGGTTATGTTAATGCTGGCCACATGGTTAAGGTTAGGTTCTTTTTTGGTAAAGTGCCCTTTGTAATGAATATCTTGTGGGGGAAGGGAATATCTTATGGGAAGATGTGTATAGAAGTGTAACTTTCTCATTTCCTTTGTTTGGGTTGGATTTTTTATTTTTGTTTTTGTTTTTTAAACAGGGCCTTACTATGTACTAGTGTGTTTTTAAAAGTTCTATCAACTCTGTGGTCTAGGAACCTGCCTGGCAAGTGCGAGGACTTGGGTTCGATCCCCGGTACCACATGTTATGCTGGCCCCAGAACTCCAGGTGCGCTGTGCCAGCCACCGAGACCAGGTATGGTGGCACATTCCTATAATTTCAGGGCTGGGGAGGCTGAGACAGGAGGATCATTACAAATCCGAGCTCAATAGGGAGACTCCGTACTAAATAATTAATTAATTTTTAAGAAATTTAAAAGTGCTATCAAATATACACTTTCCACTTTTATTCAACAAATATCATTTCCCAAGCTTGTGGGATTCCAAGGCTTGGGGTGTGCCAAGGAGCAATAGCACTCATCTGCGAAGCACAACTCCTTTCTGTGCAGTTTTGTGACCTGTCCAGGCCTTAAGATGCTTGTATAGAACAGGTATCATTATAGCCGACTACTCAGAGCTGCTGGGAAGAGGGGCATGCATGCTTAGGGAGCTGTTTGTTAATATTAACTGGGGTTGCTGATTCTCTTTCTGGCTTCAGCTCTACCTACTTTCAGGCTCTGCCTCCATCCTGCCTCTGTCCATGCCCCCAAGCTTCTGTCTGTCCTCGCTGGCACGACTCCCTCCCCTTGCTTGCCAAGGCTTACTTGTGATGTCATTTCATGAGTTTTGGAAACACAAAGAGAGTGGTGTAGAGACTGACATTTTCCTTCTGGAGCTTTGTTTTGCAGTTCTCAGGGCTGCCTTAAGGCACAAAATGACACTTGGAATCTGTGGGTGGCAGACGACCGACCGGAGATCCTCCTTGAGAGGAAGCGAGAGAAGTAGGAACTGCCTTCCTCCAACAACACTGTTGGCCCATGGACTGTGTAAGAAGCCTGAACAGACACTGCATCTTGCTTAGATATATAGCATGGGCACACTTAAAATTAGCCTCTTAGTCCAGTAATGGTAGCACACACCTATAATCCCAGCTCTCTAAGGAGCTGAAGCAGGAAGACTGAAAGTTCAGCCTTGACAACTTAGTGAATTAGCAAGACCCTACCTTAAAAACAACAAGGGCTCTAGGATAGATTTTGGCTTACTAGCACCTAGCAGCAGCTCAGTACTGCTGATTTTATTGCCCTCTTCCAATGGGATTCTGCTAAAGACTAAGGAAATAGCTTTCCTAAAAGCCCTATAAGCCTTTGGATTTAAGAGACCAAAGCCCCTACCCCAATCACCTGGTTAATTCTTGTGGCCATTAGCCCAAACTTTAATGTGCACAGGAATCCCCTGAGCTTCTTATTAAATTTCAATAGCCCAGGCTGGAGATATAGCTCAGTGGGCACAGTGCTTACCTAGCAAAAACAAGGTCCTGAATTTGATTCCTTGGGAGGGGGTGGGGAATAGTCCTTCTTTCTCTGTGGGCAATCTACTCCAAGGTCCCACAGATGCTGGAAACCACAGAGAGAAGCCAATCCTGTATTTTCTTCCTCCCTCACATACATTCTTATGGTAAAGTTTGGCATATAAATTAGTCAGAGTAAGCTGAACATGGTGGTGCATGCCTGTGATCCCAGCACTCTGAGAGACTGAGGGAGGCAGATCACAAGTTCAAGCCCAGGCTGGAAAACTTAGTGACTTAGTGACACATCTCAAAATAAAAAATAAGAAGGCCTGGGGATGTAACTCAATGTGAAGACACTGGGTTCAATTTCCTAGTACCATAAAAGTCAGTAGATTAGTCATTGCTAATAAGATATTAACAACTAATAGTGAAATAAAATAATTATTGGGATTCTGGCGGGGCTTGAGACATATATCGCTTAGGCTGGCCTTAAACTTATAGAGAGGCCCTCCAGCCTCAGGCTCCTAAGTGCTGGGATTACAGGTGTGCGATACGATGCTAGGCTTGAAATAGAATAATTATGAAATAGCATAATATTTATCACAATCAATGTACTGTGATAAAATTGCCAGCATCATTACTCTTACACTTTAGAGCCATTACCAAGAAAAAGAAGAGTTACTTGAACACAAGCACTGTGATAGCATGATAGTTCATAACCAAGACCAGTAAGTGATTCATGCAGTATGGACACACTGAACACGGGATTCGTGTACTGGGCAAGATGGAGCCAAACAGCCAGAGATTTCAGCAACTATTCAGAATGATGGCTAGTTTAAACTTTTGGAGGGTTTATTTCTGGAATTTTCCACTTAATATTTTCCTAGCATGGTTTATTACGGGTAACTGAAACTGAAAAAAACCAAAACCACAAAGAATTGGGGAGAACTACTGTACGGATCCTGGCTCAATAGACAAAAGGAAGGCCTGAGACCCTGCATTGCCAGAAAATAGAGTACAGAACTAGCATGCCCTATACCACTAAGCCACAACCTTTGCCTCTAGAAAATCTTTTTTTTTTTTTAGCCCAGGAGATTAAATCTATAGACTAGACAAGTGCTCTGCCATGAAACTACAGAAATCAGTCTTGAGTGAAGTGAAATAACAAAGAATTTGAGAGCTACCTCTGTGGGGGGGAAAGGAAGGGTGGAACTGGGAATTGAACTCAGGCCTTTGCACTTATGCCAGGGAAGCACTTACTCTGAATTCTTACAGGATTTTTGTGTTTTGTTTTGCAGAACCAGAGATAGGGGGCCGGGGACATAGCTCAGGGGCACAAGTGCCTGCCTGGCAAGTGCAAGGTCCTGAGTTCAATTCCAGTTGGGGGGGGGGAATGAGGGGCTGGGGAGATAGCTCAGAAGAATAAGCGCTTGCCTGGAAAACGCAAGGACCTGGGTTCAATTCCCGATTCTTTTTTTTTTTTTTTTCAGGACCGGGGATTGAACTCAGGTCCTTGCATTTGCCAGGCAAGCGCTTATTCTACTGAACTATCTCCCCAGCCCCCATTTCTTAGTTTTGATGCTGCTCTGAAAATAGTCTTCCAAAAAAGTCTCTATTTTTGAACAGGGTAATCCAAAAGGGTTTCTGGTATTGACAAACAAAAGAATCTTTCGTAGTTTTCATAGTACTTGGACTCACACTCAGAGCAGCGCACATGCTAGATAAGTGCTATACCTCTGAGCTACACCTCTGGCCAAAGGGATTTTTTTAATGCTCAAGAAAATAAAAAATAAATAAAGTCTGTGCCTGTGCAATTCACACAATAATAATAAAATAAAAAATAAAGCGTGCAATGTAATGGGAGACAGAGAGATAGCTCAGCAGCATAAGTACCTTTCTGAAAAGCGCAAGGTCCCACGTTCAATCCCTGTAACTGGAGAAAAAAATTATATACATACATATATATATATATATATATATATATATATATATATATATATATTCACCCCCTCCCCCAAATTAGGAAAAAAGACTCCTCCTCAGTACCTCCCCTTAACTTCAGTCCAGTTCCTCCAGCCCCACCCTCCATAACCTGATTAGAATCTCCTGAGTCTTAAAGGAATCGGTCCTTTGTAGGGAGCTACTAATCATTTTGCTACTCTCCTGTAGCAATGTAGTATTCAAAGATTACCCTGGGGATTCTTCATTGCCCTCCATATTTTCTCAGTGAGAAAGCTGAGGCTCCGTTCCAAGGCTCTAGTTTTCCTCCCAACGCCTCAGCTGTCAATTAGCTCATGACTAATTGCTCCCTAATTGCAAATCAACTGACCTATTACCGGCTCCCACCCACACCAGCTGACATCCCTCCTCCAGGGAAAGGTCTTCCAGCATCCAATTGTTCATTTGTTCCACAAGTGTGTGTGGAGCCCCTTTCTTTGCTGCCAGGTTCTGTTCTAGGCCCTGGGGGCTCTGTGTTGAGCAAGAGAGATTCCATCACTGGTTTCCTTGAACAGAGTCTAGTAGAAGGCAAATGGCCACGAATAAATCATTTCAAGAAATAACTGTTATGGTGAGGAGAGGAGAATATAGTACACTAGAGAGAGTAACTTTCAGGACTTTTAGACAGGTGTTCCAGGAATGCCTTTCTAAGGAGGTGACATTTGAATTGAGTCCTGAATAGTAGTCAGGAGCCACACAGAGAGATGATTAATAGAGCAGTGGAGACAGAAAAAATGGCAAAAGCCAGGCTGGAGAAAGCAGCAGTGCCTATCTATGGAGCATTCGTTGCTTCCACTAAGCCCCAAGGGATTCAGAAATAAACCAGCAGATAATACTCTGGGCAAAACAACTCCTTACAACTTCCTGCAGGCAGTCACCGGGGGCGGGTCTGCTCTCCCTGGGCCCGCCCTAAAGGGAGGAGTCATTCATATGACTGGCCAAACTTCTGATAGGTCTTTGGTGTTAATAGTGCTGCTCTTGCCGGGCGTGGTGGCTCACGCCTGTAATCCCAGCACTTGGGAGGCTGAGGCAGGAGGATTGGTGCGAGTTCGAGACCAGCCTGGGCTACAAAAGTGAGCGCAGGACCAGCCTCAACTGCATAGCGAGACCCTGTCTCAAAAAGACAAAAAAAAAAAAAAAAAAAAATAGTGCTGCTCTTAATTCAAGGTCCCAAATTCAACTGCTGCTTTGGGGATTCGGACTGCGAGTTTTTGGGTAACCTGTATTGGAGGGAACCCTTACCCTGGGACAGTAGAACCAGGTTTGAAACTGAAGAGAAGTAAAAACGCCATTGCTATATGGAATTTTCCTGAGATAAAGACAGACTTGTGTGTGTGTGTGTGTGTGATGTACATACTCACAGATGAGATGTCTAAGGAATGAACCCAGGGCTTTTACACTGAGCTACATTCCTCAGCCCTTTATTTTTTTTATTTTGAGACAAGGTCTTACTAAGTCACTATATTGTCCCAACTCAGCTCAGATTCGCGATCTTTCTACTTCTGCCTCCTGAAGTGCTGGAATGAAAACACCTGTGTGCTGCTACACAGGGCTAAATTTCCTGATTTTAAATGTTAGTGAAGCCGGGCGTGGTGGCGCATGCCTGTAATCCCAGCACCTGGGAGGCTGAGGCAGGAGGATCGGTGCGAGTTCGAGACCAGCCTGGGCTACAAAAGTGAGCTCAAAGCCAGCCTGAACTGCATAGTGAGACCCAGACTGAAGTCCATGAAGAGTTATAAAACCTCTAAACACGGTCCAGAGCAGGCACAGCACAGCAATGGACAGGACCTGGCCTGCTGCCTTGGGTGCAGTAGGACTTAGCAGACACCTGGAGGCAGAGAAAGAATGAGGAAGAATGCTAACTGCATTCAGTGGCCTCACCCCTCACCCAGGCCAAGATGTGCCCCTATCAGAGGCACATATTAGGTACCTAATGTATACAGGGCTCAGTGCTTTTTTGGAGGATACGAAGCACGCTGTGAAACTGCGCCTTCCTGTATGGCTGAGTCAACTGGATTCCAGTGCTGATGGGAAGCTCAGCACTGCTATCAGTAATCTGTGTGTCCTTGGATTGGTTCATCATCTCCGCGGGACTCAGCACACAGCCTATGTTGACATTAACTAACTGAACCCAAGGAAAGAAGAGTATAAAGAACCTTGAGTGTCTGGCTGAGGAGTTTGATAGGGAGAGAAAGCTACCGGAGGTTTTTGAGCAGGAGGAATGTGCTGAAAAGGAAAAGGCAGTAGGACACCTGAGAGGATTCACTATGAAAACAGCAAATAAGGTTTGTGCACATCATGTCTTACCTCCTCTAGCTCAAAAGCCTTCCGTGGGTCCCTCCTTCCTGCGCGGTGAAGTTTCACTATGGCCCAGAGGCGGGGCCGACTTCAAGGTTCTGCAGCCTGAGCAGATGCATAGGGCTCTGTTGCCACCATTTTGTAATTCTTAATAGCCAGGCATGGCGGCGCACACCTGTAATCCCAGCACTTGGGAGGCTGAGGCAGGAGGATCGGTGTGAGTTCGAGACCAGCCTGGGCTACAAAAGTGAGCTCAAAGCCAGCCTGAACTGCATAGCGAGACCTTGTCTCAAAAAGACAAAAAAAAAAAAAAAAAAAAAAAAAAAATTCTTCATAATTTTGAAACAGGAACCCTATGTTTCATCTTGTACCAGTCCCCCACAAATTATGCAGCCAGTGCTGCCCACAGGGACACTCCTACCTGACCCTAGTCCCTTCTCCCTTATCAAATGCAACTCTCTCACTCGTCAAACTCTAGTCACATTGGTTCTCCATCAGCTCCTGCAGATTGTTCCCCTTGCCTGGAATACCCCTACCTTCACCCGAAGTCGTAGTTTAACGAACTACTTTTTGCTGTCAGTCCTCCAGATCTAGGCATAATTATCTCCTGAGAGACACCTCCTTTGACTTTCTGGGATAACTTTTTCAAAATAAAACTTAACAAAATTCAGAACCAGGTGTGGTAGGGAGTGTACACACCTATAATCCCAGCACCTCAGCATTCTGGGAGGTTGAGACAGCAAGATCACTGAGTGAGAGAGACCATCCTCTGGGGACTACAAAAGCAAGCACAAGCCTGAACTGCATAGAAAGACCCTGTCTAAAAAAAAACAAAAACAAAAAAACTTACAAAGTAAAGATACTTGTGGACCTCTGGCTCTGATGAAAAACTTGGGCTTGAAAAGGTCAGGATACTCAGACCACACACCCAGCAGGGTCTGCTCTAGCCTGGACCTTTTCCCAGCTGGAACCCATTAGGTCAGATCCTCCAGCCCTGCCCTCTTCCCAGTGGAAGAGCAATCCTAGGGGATGGGTTGGAAAGGGGATGCATTTTATAGAATCAAGCTTTAGTCTAAGGGAAGCAATAATGAAGCTATTTCAGACCCCTGTCAGCAGCACAGCCTTGACATATGGGAGTTTCATGCTGAGAAGGTCTGTTGAGTGACAGTTATCCAGCAGGGGAAAATACTTCCTTCTCTTAATTATGTAAATTGATTTACTTACACCACAATAGGTAGGGGGAAAGGAACAGGATTTACTTAAAAGAAATCAAGCCACCTGGCCAAATTTATTTACCTTGGCAAAGTAACTTCTCATAGGTGGCTTTATTAGCCAGATCCCTTGTATAATGTCAGAATCTGAGATAAGCTTTTGGCACAGGCAAGACCCCTAGATGACCATCCCCAACTCCATGAGGTTGAAACTATTCCTCTTTTTTTTTTTTTTTTTTTTATGTATTTGGTACCAGGTCTCACTACACAGCTCAGACTCATAGTGATCCTCCTGTTTCAGTCTCCCAGCGCTGGGATTACAAATGTGCACTACCACACCTGTTCGTTCCTGTTGGTGGCTCAGTGCCCTGGGGCGAGCCAGCACAGCATGTGGTATGGGAGATCGAACCCCTCTCCTTCTGCTTGCCTAGGCAGGCACTTAGACTGCTCAACTATCTCCGCAGCCTGATCTCTGCTCTTTTTTATTCCTTTTTAAAGAAATTGGTACATGTTTGTTTGCAGTACATAATAATTATATTCACTGTGGGAAGTTAGTATGTGTACATGACATTTTCCAATTCTTTTTTATAATCATTTCCTCTCTTCTTTTTTTTTTTTTTTTTTTTTTTGCAGAACCGGGGATCAGGGCCCTGCGGGCTGGCTCAGTGGTCTAAAGCGCCTGCTTGGGAAAGCTTGGGCGGCTTCAGGGACCGCAGTTCAATCCCCGGCACCACATGCTGCGCCAGCCCTGCTCTCAGGGCGGGCTGAGCCAGCCATAAAAATGAGTGAATAAACAAACAAAGGTTCTGAAACAAGAAAAATAAATAAATTCTTTAAAAAAAAAAAAAAAAAAGAACCAGGGATCAAACTCAAGACCTTGCACTCGCCAGACAGAAACTTGTGCCCCTGAGCTATCTCCCCAGCCCCTTAGCTCCTCTCGTTTGCCTTCCCCAGCCTGCATCTTTTGGACTTTGGACTACATATGTATATGTGGAGTAGTACACAATGATCATATTCCTTGTAGGGACCCAGTGCATGTGTTTCACGATCCCCACCCCCACTTTAAATCTCTTTTTCCTTCCCTTCTCTCCTGTTCCCTCCATCTCAGTTCTCTTCCCAAATACCAAAGATCCACCTCACTATTCCCTGTGGTCTTATCTTTTATTTTACAAACCATGCAGTATTTAAACTTGTGTGTCTGATTTATTTCAGTTAACATTGTGGTGTACCTATTTCCTACAAATGACTCAAATTTATCTTTCCTTACAGGGGAGTACTACTCCACTGTGTATAAATACCTCATTTTCTCTTTCTTTCTTTCTTTCTTTCTTTCTTTCTTTCTTTCTTTTTCCAGGACCGGGGAATACCTCATTTTTTTTATCCATCCATCTGTTGAAGGATAGCATTAAGGCTGTTTCCAATATTTTATTATTATGGACTGTACTGCTGTGAACATGGCATGTATATATCACTGTAAGATGGTGTCTTTAACTCTTTTGGAAAAATAACTAGAAGGGGAATAGCTAAGACAAATGAATTTCTATTTTTAATTTTTCGAGAAATCTCTACATGGATTTCCATAGTGGTTGTACCAGTTTACACTCTCACCAAAAATGCAGAAACATTCCTTTTCCCCATAGCCTCTCCAGCATTTGTTACTCTTTGATTTCTTGAAGATAGCCATGCTTTCTGGAGTAAGATGGAATCTTGGTGTTGTTTTGATTTGCATTTCTTGAACAGCAGGAATGTTGAGCATGTTTTCAGGTATTTATTGGCCATTTGTACTTCCTCATCTAAGAAATATCTGTTCATTTCAGGTACTTTTTTTCATTGACTTTAAACTGAGGAGATGTAATTTTTTAAAAATTATTTATATGTTCTAGATATTAGTCCTTTATCAAGAAGTAGCTACCAAAATAAAACAAAATAAAAAATAAAAGGGGTTGGTGAAATAGCTCAGCAGACCAATAGTCTGCTTAGGCAAGCACAGGGACCAGGATTTGATCCCCAGCACCACATACCATGCTGGCCTGCCCCCAGGTGCACTGAGCTGGCTACCAAGGCCAGTGGTGCATATCTGTAATCCTGGCACTGGGGAGGCTGAAAATAGGAGGATCGGTATGAATCCAAGCTGTGTAGTGAGACCTTGTACCAAACACATTAAAAGAAAGAAAATAGCTAGTAAAACAGCTTTCACAGGGCTGGCCAAATAGCTCAGAGGTTTAAATAGAGGTTTTAGGGTCTGTTGTGTCCGCCCCATGCCCGGGGCACATTCAGCCAGCAATTGAGACTAGGCTTGGTGGTGTGTACATGTAATCCCAGCCCTTGGGAGGCTGTAAACAGATGGCTCACTCCAAATCCAATCTAGTAGTGTGACCCTGAACACCCTGTAGACCCTTCCCTAAAATACAAAAATAAATAAATGAAAATGTCTTTCCCTTTCCACAGGTTATCCCTTCATTCTTTTTTTTTTTTTAAGAATTTTTAATTTTATTTATTTATTTTTTTCTTGTTTCAGAACCTTTATTTGTTTATTCACTCATTTTCATGGTCTGCTCAGCCCGCCCCGAGGGCAGGACTGGCGCAGCATGTGGTGCTGGGAATCAAACCGCGGTCCCTGAAGCCGCCCAAGCTTTCCCAAGCAGGCGCTTTAGACCACTGAGCCATCCCGCCGGGCCCCTATCTCTTCATTCTGTTGGTGGTTTCCCTTGATATGCAGAAGCTTTTTAATTTGATATGATCCCATTAGTTGATTCTCTGTATCACTTTTGTGTAATGGGCCTCTGTTCAGAAAGTCTTTACCTGTGCCTATGTCAAGATTTTTACCTATTTTGTCTCCCAGAAGATTGCTGCTGTTTTGTTACTCAGATCTTTGATTCATTTTGATTTTAGTGCCTGGTAAGAGGTATGGGTTTAGGTTTGGTCTTTGGCACGTGGATAGCCAGTCTTCCCAACAATGTCTGTTAAAGGGACTATCTTTACTCCAGTGAAAGTATTTGGCCACCATGTCAACTCAGTGTGCCTGAAGTTATTCCTACATCTTCTGTTCAGTTCCGCAGTTCCACAGTTCTGGGGTGTGTGTGTGTGTGTGTGTGTGTGTGTGTGTTTTCTGATACAGTACCATGTACCATGTTCTTTTTTTTTTTTTATCTTTTTGAGACAGGGTCTTGTTATGCAGTTGAGGCTGGTCTTGAGCTCACTTTTGTAGCCCAGGCTGGTCTCAAACTCGCACCGATCCTCCTGCCTCAGCCTCCCGAGTGCTGGGATTACAGGCGTGCGCCACCACACCCGGCTTGTACCATGTTCTTTACTTGAATTAGTATAAGGTCTGGGATCCTGATGCCCCCTGACTTGTCTTTGTTCAGAATTGCTTTTGCTATTCTAGGTCTTTTCTAGTTTCATATGAATTTTAAGATTGTTTTTTTTCTAGTTCTGTGAAGGATGCTATTCATATTTTAATGAGAATTGCATTAAATCTATGTAATGGTTTTTGGAAGCATGCCCATTTTGATTATATTGGTTTGGCCTATCCAAGAACAGTGGTTTCTTTCTATTTTCTGAGATCTTCAGCCTCTTTTTTTTCCAGAGTACTGTACTATTCATTGCACAGCTCTTTAACTTCCTTGCTAAGGTTAATTCCTAAGTATTTGATTTTTCTTCATGCTACTGTGAAAGGTATTGCTTTCCTATTTGTGTTCTTGGTGAGTCTGTTATTGAGGAGGAACATTATTGATTTTTGAGGTGCGTGCTGTCATGTTATTCAATTTGGTTATTAATTCTAAGAGTCTTGGGAAAGTTTTTGGGACCTTCTATGTAAAAGATTGTGTCATCTGCAAATAATAATAATTTCATCCCTTTCTTTCTGACCCATCTATCTTTTATTTCTTTATCTTGCCTTATTGCTCTGGCTAATGTTTTTAAAACTATATTGAATAGGAGTGGTGACACCAGACATCTTTGTCTTGTTCCTGATTATAGAAGGAAAGATTTTTGCTTCTCTCTCTGCATTTAGTGTGAAGTTGGCTACTGGTTTGTTATAGATGGATTTTATCAGATTGAGATAAAGGCCTTCTATTTCATTTTCTTAAGGGTTTTTCTTTTTATCATGAATGGAGGTTGCATTTTGTCACATGCCTCTTCTACATCTATTGAGAGGATCATGAGATTTTTGTCCTTGCTTACATTTATGTGATGTATTACATTTACAGACTTGGCATATGTTGAACTATCCCTGGAATGCAACCTACTTGGTCATAATGTATGATCTTTTTGTTAATTTTCTTTTCTTTTTTTTGTCAATTTTCTGTATTCTGTTCAGTAGTGTTATTGAGGACTTTAACATTATGTTCATTAAAAAGACTGCCCTGTAATTCCCTCTTTTTCATTGAGTTATTTTCTGGTTTTGGAATCTAGATAATGTTTTCTTCCAGGAATAATTTTGGGAGTACTACTTCCATTTTTATTTCATTGAAGAGTTTGAGGAATATGATACCTACTCTTCTGGGTGCTTGGGATCTAACCCACTAAGCCAAGATCTCACTACTGAGTTATATTCCCAGCCCTGGAGTTGATTCATTATCTGCTCAATTATCTGCTTGATGCTGCCCCTCAATAGCCCTAGGAAAGAATGTGACAGGAAAAACATTTGTTCTCTCCAGCCTGTCTCCTCTTCTTGGCATAGAAGGCACATTTTTATTCTCCCCGCCATTAGTAGAGTCACAGTGAAGTTATACATATCACTTGACAAGGCAAGAGGAACTGTGGTTCTTTCAATTGTTTTCAAAAATGCAGAGATTTCAAGAATGGATTCAAGGGAAGGTTTGGGGGAGTCATTCCTTGAGAAGGAGTCTGCACTGCTCAGGAGGGCCCCAACATATAAAGGTTTGTATAAGCAAGAAATAAATTTTAATTAGGATAAAGCACTGAGATTTTTGGTCTGTTATACCAGTGAACTCTAATAACACTGATTAAAACTCTTGGTTGTTAATCACTGATAGGTTTTTCAGAAGTGCAGTAAAGATTAGAAAAAACCTTTATTAACTCCAAAGACATGGAGAGGATCAAGACCAGAAGGAGCAGATCCTCTGACCTGAGACAAAGAAAACAGAGGCTTTCATGGATTTCTGTTAGGGGTAGAGTTTGAGGGAGACATTTAAAAATATCTGAGGAGCCGATTGGGGGTCTTTCTTGTGGCAGCAGGAAAGGTGAAAGGAAATTGCACCCTGGGCTGAGTTGGGCAAGAAAAGGAGGGGTGGTCTCTGGGAAGGTAAGCTGTTGTTTTAGGGCTTCAGCCATATTAAATGACCACCATAATAATTCAGCAATTCATACTATGGCCAGTATGAATCACTACAACAATCCTACATAACAACAACAACAACAAAAAAAAAAAAAACCCAAAACTTAGTGTCTTAAAACAACAACCATCTATTTGGATAATGATTTCATGGATTGACACTGGGTTGGGCTCAGCTGAAGGTTCTTCTGCTCAACTAGGCCTGTGCATTTATCAGTGATCAACTGGTGACTAGCTAGGAGAGCTTTGGCTAAACGAAACTTATTTCATTGAAGAGTTTTAGGAATATGATCCCTACTCTTCTGGGTGCTTGGGATCTAACCCACTAAGCCAGGACCTCACTACTGAGTTATATTCCCAGCCCTGAAGTTGATTCATTATCTGCCCAATTATCTGCTTAATGCTGCCCCTCAGTAGCCCTAGGAAATATCTGAGGAGCCAATTGGGGGTCTATCACCCAATCTATTAGTCACTTATCTATAAGCAGGCTAGCCCAGGCTTGTTTAAATGAACTCTGGGATGGTCCAAAAGAATAAGCAGAGGCTACAAGGCCTCTTAAGGCCCAATCTCAGAACTGATGGTGTCTACTACATTCTATCAGCCAAAATAGGTCACATGGCTGAGCTCAAAGAATAAGATAGCATCTCCTGAATAGAGGAGTTTCAAAGTTACATTGCAAAGGAATTTGTAAAGTGAGAAAGAAGAAACCATTGAAGACAGTTTTGCAAAATTCTGCTATAGGAAGTATCAGTGCCCCCCATCTGTGAGTCAAGGAAACAGGTTGGTGAAGTGCAAAAGGGAATGCATGCATCAGAAATAGGCAAAACCTGTAGTTCCCTGCATGCCCAAATCTTCCCTAGTGACTTCATGGTGAACGGATCTCCTCTTGGTCAGGAGGGATCTCCCCATCTCAGCTAGCTGAACTAGCATTCACACCTAGGTTTCCAGGAAAGAGAGCCAAAAAGGCTGGGTCATGCTCCAGCCTTTGAACAAATAGGGTATCTTTTCAGAAACATGGAGCCGGGGAATACCTTGAGTGGCAAGCCTTAAACTAAGAATGCTGAGTCCTTGGTAGTGACCCAGTGCTAGGGGACAGACATTTTCCTCCTGGCCTTTGCATGTCCGATGGCTCCAGAGACCTCCTGTGCTATGTGACACAGGCACGTCCCACTTCTCATCTATGGCTCAATTTCAGGATACAAAGTACAAAGAAATAAGAGCTCGGCTTCTGGAGTCATAGCACTGAGCTCAAAGGCTGACATAGTTGTTATTGTTCCTTCCGAACAAGTCCTTTCACCTCTCTGAGTCTCACATTTCTCTTCTATAAGATAGACATGCAAGGGAAAGGAGCCGTCACCTTGGCGCTATTATAAGAGAAGAGGGAAGGCATGCACAGTGTAAATGCATGATCTGAAATGCGAGGAACAGAGATGTAGCTCAGTGGACAGCACTTGCCTAGCGTGCCAAAGGCTCTGGGTTTGATAACCAGCAAAAAGAATAAAAATAAATAAAACAAATTCCTACTCTACACAAAGTGGACTTAATGGCTGGTAGGAGATTTAACATCTCACGCAAACCCCATTTTACAGAGAAGAAAATAGGGGCTCAGGCAAGCAATGTGACTTGCTAAAGCCCCACAGCTAAGCATCAGTGATGTTGCTACCATCCTCAGGTTTGTCTGATCCCAGAAACTAAGGCCTTAAATTGTCTACAGCTAGAAAGCCCTGGGTTTGAACACCAACTCGATCCACCGTAGCTATGTGTGACTTTGAGTAAGTCATTTTTCTCTCTGATCTTTATTTTATCCTCAGTACTTTAGGATCTGGCTCAATGCTATGGAGAATCAATGGAAATATACATGAAAAATACTTAGCACAGTGCCCAGGAAGGACATTGTACACTCAGCAAATACAGGCTGCCAAATTCATATTCGTCATCAGGGGCAAGTTACTTAACTCTATGTGCCTCAGTTTCTCCATCTATCAAAAGGGCTCATAATACTTTTCTCCCACTGAAGTGGCCATGAGAAATAAGTGAATTGCTATCAGCTAAGCATTAGCACAATGCCTGACACAGCGCGAAATTCATAAGCACTTACTATTATTTGTAAAGTTCTGAAACCTGTTTGAGGCCAGCATGAGGTGATGGGGGTCCCCAGCCCCCCATCAGCTATAGCTCCAAGTGCTGCCCCTGCGTCCATTTGGCTATTATTAGACCCAGTGTCCTCATCGCAAATCCAGATGGGGAGTGAGAAGGGCAGGCAGGGCTGGGCCTGGCTGGCGGATGGCTGGGAACACAGCTGGGAGGCTGGGTTTGGGTTTGCGCCCCACCCTGCCTCCCTGCCCTCCCTCGCCTGCAGCTGGTCCAGCAGCCACGTCTACACTTGGCTCTGAAGTTGGTGCTGAGTGCTCCCTCCCACCGTGGCTGCCTCCTCTGGGAAGGTTCAGAGACCTGCAGTTGCAGCACTTTTCTGCCTGCCCTAGAGAGGCCAGGCATTTGTGAAAGTTCTGCATCAGACACTGCCTGCATCTGGAGCCTGAAAACCAGCCGTACACTCCCTCCTGTCTACTGGTCTTGCTGCCGCCACTGTGGCTTACTGGGTCTGCTAAGGGGGAAAGGTCCACACCCCTGATTCAAATCCCCAGCCCCACCACCAATATGCTGCTACTTGGACAGGTGACTTGCCTTCTCCGAATCTGTTTTTTGGTTTTGAGGGGTTTTTGTTTGCTTGTGCTAATAATGATTGAACCCTTTAGAGTCCTTTTGTACTGAGCTACATTCCCAGACTCGCTCTCACTCCTCTCTCTCTCTCTCTCTCTCTCCTTTCCTGGCTTTTTCTCTTTGTCTCTCTTCCTTTCTTCCTTTGAAACAGTGTCCTTAAATTAAAAGTTGCCTAAGCTGCTTCAAACTTGCAATCTTCCTGCCTCAGTCCCCTCAAGTGCCCCCATTACTGTCTTGTGCCATGCCCCCCACCAGTTGTCAAATCTCGGTGCCTATTTCCCAGGGTTGTAATAATACTTAAATGAATGGCACATAGTAGAGACTCAATAAATGCCAGTTATGACTGATAATTCATGCTTAGGTGTGCCAGTCTCCAAAGGAAAGAAAATAGGAGATTTGAGGGGCTGGGGAAGATAGTTCAGTGGCATAAGTGCCTTCCTGGCAAGCACAAGGTCCCTCTGATCTATGACAGCCCTGGAACCAGGCATAGTGGCACACACCTGCAATCCTAGCACTGGGGAGGCCAAGACAGGAGGATCACTATGTGTTCAGATTGCATAGTGAATCCCTGTATCAAAAACAAAAAAAGACAGAAATTGGGAAGCTGGGTGGCTGGGGTGCACAGTGGCTCTATCTTCAACTAGCTGTATGCCCTAGCAGGTTACCTCTCTGGACCATGAGGTAGGCATGAAGTGGTACTCTGCGATGCCAAGATGCAGCAGCTACATTCACAAGTAGATAAGTAAGTTTAAAAATCTGACTAGGAATCCTACCTGCAGAGCTCCCAAATGGCAAAGGGTGGAAACTCAATGATTAAGAACAAGATCTAGGGCCAGAGAGATAGCTCAGTGGTCTAAAGTGCCTGCTTAGGCAAGCTTAGGCAACTGCAGAGACCACGGTTTGATCCCCAGCACCATATGCTGTAACAGCACCACCCAAGGTCAGGCCGAGCTGGTTGTAACAGAAAGAAAGAAAAGAAAAGAAAAGAAAGAAAGAGGGGCCCCGCGGGATGGCTCAGTGGTCTAAAGCACCTGCTTAGGAAAGCTTAGGTGGCTGCAGGGACCACGGTTCGATCCCCAACACCACATGCTGCACCAGCCCTGCCCTTGGGGCGGGCTGAGCCGGCCATAAAAATAAATAAATAAACAAACAAAAGTTCTGAAACAAGAATAAAAAGAGAGAGAGAGAAAGTTAAGAAGGAAGAGGAGGAGGATATTGGGGCTGGGGAGATAGCTCAGCAGCATAAGCGCCTGCCTGGCAAGCACAAGGTCTCAAGTTTGATCCTTAGTACCGCACCAAAAAAAAAAAAAAGAACAAAGACCTAAATTTAGATTGTGTATAAAATTTCAGGGTGGACTGGCCTTGCTAATCCCATCTCCTCTGTATAAGGTGAAACCTCACAGGACTCCAGCTATGAGGGTCATAGTGACTACACTACCACACATCCATCATAAAAGGTCATTGAGAGCCAGTGCCCAACTCACCAGGCGATTACACAGTGCCTTCGCCATGAGCCTAGACCTGCCAACCAGGCACCAGAGACCTCCCGAAAGTCACACAAGCTCCAAGCTGCCCCACCAAGCACCCTCGCTTTGTCTATGAGGCAGTTCTCCTGGAATTCATTGCTGTACAGCAGCCATTTCAGGCCCCTTCTCCTCCTTTAAGGCCGGAAATTTCTCTGGCACTTTTACTCAAGGAACCCCGAGCTGGATGACATCAGAGAGGCGATGGTCTTGCCAAACTGGTTTTAGAAACAGGTCCTCAATCCTACTTCCAGGGCTTCTGGCTATATATGGCCTTGGGGGCCTCCAGTTTCACCTACAGGGGGTAAGTCATGGCCCTTGGACCCAGCCAACCCCAGAAAGAACCAGTTCTCCTCTGGGACCCCCACAATCCAGCCTCGATTACATAAGAATTCCTTTGCAAAGTGCACGTGGTCGTGCATCTCAGCCTTGGGTCACGTTGTTTTCTCTCAGCTGCTTCTCCTCCATCTTCTCATATACGAGAGCAAGGAATGGCTTTGTTTTGTACACTTGCAGAATCCAGTTACCATGTCTCCCTCTACTCCCACCAGGCTGTGAGACCCCCGTCTCTTCTACTGTCCAACAGCTTCTGGGGGGAAGCCCAGAGGCCCATGCCTCAACTGACATTACAGCCACTTATGAGCCTTTGAATTTTTTACTGTCCAGTCTGAGTAGGATAGACTATTATGGCTTGTACCTGAAATCTCAGTGCTGGGGAGGCTGAGACAGAGCCTCCAGACTGGTTTAACTCAAGTTTATCCTCCCCCTCATACTGTGCATTTCCTGATAAACCGCTGCATATTAAGACTCTGTAGCAAAGAAATGGATGATTAAAATACAGTATCAATAAATGTCCCCTCGAAGCCTCATGGGGTCATAGGTAGAGCTTTTGAGAAGTGGCTGGATCTGGGGTGTGTGATGCTGGGACCAAGGGTGTATGATTACTTAATTAATCCACTGATAGGTTTGGCACAGTTCTCAATTCAGATAATGGGAAGGTCCACTGTGGGTGTGAGTGCTGCCCACTCTAAGGGCGTATAACCTGAATAGACTGTAAGGGACAGAAAGGGGGCTGCTGTTGCTGCTTGCCAGTCACCACCTGCTGGCTGCTACTTCACTGCTTTGCTGCCTTCCTGCCTTCTGCCCACCATGAACTCCTCTGTGATGCCCCTCTGCTGTGCCACCCAGCCTCGGAACCAGCCAGGTACAAGCCAATATGAATTGAAGCCTCTAAAAGCAGTGATCTACAATAAACTTTTCCTCTGTTAGCCTTCAGTGTCAGGTATTTTGTCTCGGCCATTAGAAAATTAACGAAGACATAAGCTTAGTAGACTCACTGTACACATAATATCTCCTTTGTGTAGATAAGGAAGGAGAGGCTCTTAGAGGACCAAGGCCTTGTTTGCGGTGGAGTCAAAACTAAGAACATCATCCTTCGTGCCTCTTGTCCCCAAGCCTACGCTTTCTCTATAGGACCCTGACTAGGAAGAAGGAAAGTATGGATGACTCAGGGATTTCTTCATAAACTTAGACTGTGGAACAAAATATTACCCCTGGCCCCTTAAGCTGCTTCAACCACTCCCCACTCTACCAGTCCAGAGTAGAACCTGGAAGAACATGGATCCTTCCTCCTGTATCCCTTTCCTCTAGGACAGCCTGAAGTGGTCCAGTCCAACTCATTCTTCTGAGCAAATGGAAGCCTAGGTCTCTGCTTTCAACATAACTTCACCCCGTTCACCTGTCATTCAGGTGGAGCTACCCCCATTTCCTATTTTACCCACAGCCCATTCTCCTCCTTTCCCCACTCATAAGCCTCCCAGACCTTGTTCACACTGTTTTTCTGCCACAACTATCCTTCCGTGCCTTTCCCTCTCTTCTCTGTCAACGAATTTCTTTGTACTCACCAAAAAAGGATCAGTTTATCCACCAACTCCTCGGAGAATCCTTACACACACACACACACACACACACACACACACACACCACCCAACCCCAACTGGGGATTGTGCTCAAATTTAAGAGGAGGGGCTTTGACATTGAACTGAATTTCACTGCTTTGTTGCTATTACAGCCCAGAGGGCCTTTACTTCAGTAAGCTTCAATTTCCTCCTCTGTGGAATGAGGCTCTTTCTATCTTGCACAGTAGTCAACTTAAAATAGTTGTGTGATATGCAACAGGTGCTCAGCAAATAGCAGGACCTTCTCCAGGGATGGTTACTTTTTCCTGGGCTTCAATTATAAACTTCCTCAGTACCAGCACTGGACTGCCCTTTGATATCTAGACCACAGCACTACCACTAATCACACCCCTCCCTGCTGCCAGCCTTCAAAAGGGGGAAGAGAAAAAGGTAAACAAGTAAGTTTGGAGGCGGGCCATAAGGGCTTGATGGCAGGACAGGGCAGGACTTATACATCCCTATCATACCACTGGGAATGAATGCACATTTGAGCAAGACATTACATCCAGACATGTAGACACCCCAGTGTCTTCTCTCAGCCAGCAAAGGATCTGAGCTATCAGCAGCAGCCCATTTGTTGGAGCCAACAGCTGCCACTCGAGCAAGTCCTGAGAATCTGAAATGGGCTGTTTAAGGGATGCACAAGTGTGACAGTTGGCTTAGAGAGTGCTCACCCCCGTTAAGGACAGGAAGAGAAGGCCTAAGACCTCAAACTATAGTCTCCAAACTGGACTCTGACCCTCTCCTGCCATGTGACCTACAGATCAATTCCTTCCCTCTGCCTCTGTTGTCCAGTGTGTAAAATGGGGACCATCTCTAGGGATGGTGGGTTGAAATGAGAGAATACATGGGACTGAGCTTCAAAGTAGATACTCGGCTTCTCCTTAAATGGGGGGATGGATTACAGAGGATCTGAACCCCAGCTTTTCCACATCCTCAGTATTCCCTACTAATACAGTGGTTAGTTACAGAAGATGCTAAGTATGAAACACAGCTCCACTACTTTTGAGCTTTCATCCTCATCTATATAATGGAACAGTAATCCTGGAATCATTTCATTATTATAGGGATCTATGCACCTGTTATATGGGGACAAAATAAATATTTTAAAGTTTTTTTATTATTATTTGATAGTCAGGATTCAGGACCCCATGTTCTCAGATTCCACCCTCTTGGTGTCCATGGAGACTTGTGAGAAACTCCAGGGCCTTCCACCACATAAAAGGGAATAGTTCTCCCCTGTGGGTCTGGCTCATAGGACCTGGTTTGGAAATGCGGGCTGTTTCTGAGCCTCAACTTCTCCCCTGTATTGACTAACAGTCTGGAGTCCATATTCCACCTTGGAATTCTGCCCCTCATAGGCTTCCAGCACTTCAACAGACAGAATCTGTAGGCTTGGAGAGAGGAAAAAAAAAAAAAAAAGTGCTACGTGAAGATGCATCGCTGAAGAAGACGGGCTGTTTGATAGTCCCGCTCCACCTCAGACAATACCGGGAAATTTAACACAGGGTCAAGGTACTGCTGGCCCCTCAGTGTCTGCTCTGAGATGCTCCAGATCAGATATCCCCAAGGCAGCCTGGGGGATCAGCGTCTGAGCTTCAGCACCGACGAGAGTGGGTGGAGTCCAGGAAAAAGACGTGGTCTCACGAACAAAGAGGAAGGCGGGGTGGCTCTCTTGACTGCTCTGGACTCGTGGGATCTTTAGGCCACTTACCCCGTGCTCGGGAAGCCCTCCTTACTCAGCCGTGGCATAGAATCTACAACCAACCGACGAACACTCACTTGGACCCACCAAAGACAGCACGGCCGCAGCCTCAAGACTACAAAACCCAACATCCCTAGCCAGAAAAGGGCAGGGTCTTTTGGGGGGCGCGGCCTTCAAATTGAATTTAACCAATGGGGCACGGGAGTGGGTGTAACCCAACTGAGGATTGGGATGTGCAGTGGGGTGGGGCGGGGCCAGCGAGGCGGCTGGAGCGGCTGGATTCGAGGCACTAGCAGAGAGCTGGGGACGTTTGCTGAGGGGCCCTGGGAAGCCAGGGCTCTGCTCCTCCGGCTACACTTTCTGTCGGATCCAAAGTGAGCTAACCTGAGCCCGCGCCGGACGGACGCGCTGGACTGAGAGGTGGGTGTGCGGATCTCCAGGGGCGCCAGAACCACCGACGGTTCCCAGGGGTGGAACCCGGATATCTTATCTGGGTAGGGGCTTTGATAGTCCCAGACCTTGGGATCCTACACCCAATCACCGGAGAGCTCTGAGCCACAGGTTAACGTTCTGAGGTCATGGGGGAAGGACGCCTATGGACCTCCGGGAGGCTCCACGACTCCCAGACGACCCTCAGGGGCTCTGGTCTGTGGCGGGGGGCAGATACCTTCAGGAAGTTCCCACAGATTTCTGAGGGCTCTCACGATAACCAGTGACCCCAACTGTGTGACAGAGAGCCACGGGACTAGAGAGGCAGCACCCTGAACCTCTGTAGATGAGATCGGGTACGTTCAGGGTGGTATCTTGATAGACAGGAATCTGAGTGGAGGCCTCTCATAGTCTCCTTGGCTCAAGATTAGGTATTAGGGACACCTACCCTCAGAGGAAAGAAACACGAGGAACACAGAATGTCCCCACTGTGTAAGACTAGAGACCCTCTGAGTGATACTTTTGGAGGGTGGTGGAAGGATTCCTCTAGCAAAATAGCTAGATAAGGAGCATGGACCCTAACAGAAAGGGATTGTGAAACTGACACCCACCTGAGCCTGCCAGGGTGAAAGGAACAAGTAGTGACTTGAACATCCAGGGTCCAGTAAACCCAGCTGTATGATTAGGACTCCCCCAGACCCACTCCCTGGATAGGTGACTCGACAAGTGACTGTTTTGGAGAGAAGGGATGACTGAGAGATGAATCAACTGGGAGGAAGTGGGGGTAACCTGAGCACCTAGGTATGCTAGGCTGTGGACTCTCACATCCCAGAAAGCCATTTGGGCAACAGAAGGAAGCTGGGCCAGGAATTAAGGGTCTGTTCGATGGGCAGTGATGGAGCAAGAGGGAATGCGGGTGCTTGGAAGGAGCCTTCAAAGGCCAGAAACAACCAAGATTTTTGTTAGATGTCTTCCTGCACTCTTCAGTCTTTAGATTCCACCTCCCAAAAAATCCCACCAAGCTTAGCTTCTGGAGGTCTTCCAGATTGGAAGTGAATTGTGTGCAAACTGGCAAGAGGAGCTAGGTGCCAGGACACCTGTCTTCATGAACTCAGGACAGGTGACATCATGGGGACCAGAGAAGTAAAGAAGGACATGCAGAGAGCGCTCTCCATGCCTGGAGGAAAGAGTGGCTGCGGCAGCAAGGACACGGATGTGGCCTCAGCCCACAGCTAGATGCAGAGCTTGCACAGTGGCTGGGCATTGGGCAGGCCCTGGGGATGGGCAGGCGAGGCAGGAAAGTGGAGACTGGGGTGAACCCCCTGGTGATAAGTACCGCTCAGGCAAGCCTCCCTTAAGCCCAACCCCAGCTTCTCAGTCCAGGTTCCTGCCCTTCTTGTTTGAGGCATAGAAAGGATGAGAGAGAGCCCAGCCCAGGCCACACAACAGACTGACAGCCCAGCTCGCAAGACTGGAACAGAGACACCAACTCTTGGTTTGATGAGTTTTGTAGCAAACCAACTTCTGATAAAGCAGATTTCCCAGGCAGGAACCGTATGACAGGGTGAGCAAGCAAGAATAGGACAGCAGTCGATGCTCATGGGTTAGAGAGGTAAAGTGAGGCACAGAGCCCAGGTACCTGTGGTTTTCATAAGTTCCAACAGGCCTAATACTTCTTGTCTATCCCATGCAGAATTCCCTGAGCTGATTTCGAGTGCCATAGGCACTGGGGATATCTATCACCAGGAAGGTCACAACGGAGCTAGGGGCCAGCAAGATGGCAGACGACGCCTTAGCTGGGCTGGATGAGGGAGCCCTCCGGAAACTGGTAAGTTGCCCCATTGCCTCACTGTGGAGTGGGCAAGCCAGGTCATAGAGGCAGGGCTAGCCAGTCCAGGCAACTTCTCAGCTGAGAGGAAGAGGTGACAGAGAATGGGTCAAGAGGAGGAGGTCAGGAGCACTAAGCCAGGCTGGTTCCATGTGGCTGGTGCACAGGACCCTTTGGCATGTGGCTATCTGTGCCAGGTGCTGAGCCTTGGTCCCTCCCAGCCCCCTGCTGCCACCACCTGTTTAAACAGTAACTGCTAGGGACTCGCCCATGTGCAGCCACAGGTGTGGGGAGGTGGATCTAACTGCTGCTTCTGAGCAACAGCCTTAGACATGCCCAACTCTGCAAAGTTGGCCCAGGGATAATGATAGCAACACGGATTGATAATGCTAAGGCATAACAGGGGGCAGGCTAGATGCATTTTTTTTTTCTCTCAGCAACTTCGAGAGCCAGGATGCTGCCACCCGTAGACATGAAATCCCCTGCTCAGACACCCTGTCAGGATCCATATTCCACAAGGGAACTGTGACTCAGGGAAAGTCAAGTCTGGAAGAACCCATGAGAGAGACAGGCTTTGTGGGCCGTATAGTTTCTGGGTCATCTAGTTTGTCAGTTTTGATTCTGAGTCTCAGTTTCTTTACCTGTAGAATGAGAGGAAGAAGAGTGTGTGGATACAAAAATCTAGGTTCCAGGGTGAGAATGGAACAAAGGAATGGGCCCAGATCTCAGGACAGAGACAGGATGGGTCCACTCAAACTCCTTTCCCTAGGGTCTTCCCACCTCTTTACATAGAGAGGCTGTGGAGCAACACAGCAGGGCGAGGATGTTACCACCAGCAAAGCCGGGCAGCCGCTAATCTGTGAGGGAAATCAGAGCCCCACCTCCTAGACCCTGACCCTTGTCCAGGAGAGAAAATTAAAGATTTACTTTCTGTAAGGGAAGACAAACCACCCATTCCACCCCCATGTCACTCCCCTGGAGGGACAGGCTGGGGCCACTCAGCCTCATCTAGCCGCTGGGCAATGCCAGCTGCTGCCATGTCCTCCACAAAGCACCTGGCCTGGGAGTCCTCAGGCCAGTGCCTTAGACAGATTCGCAGATGTGCCCCCACCAGCTGCCTCTGCAGACTGTGTGCACCCTAGAAGGGACGAGGTTGGCTTTCCAAAGGTGCCCACCTTCAGTTCGATTTCCTGTCAAGAAGTCAAGAGGTCTAATGGGAGTTGCAGAATCAGAGGGTTCCAAACAGAAAGTCTGGCCAGGTGCCCAGGTAGCCTCATCTCCAGGGGGTCCACTCTGAAGGAAGCTCAGCAATCTTCAGTCATTAGCTCCTGCTGGGCGAACCAAAAGGATTTTGAGAAGTTAGAGAATGAAAGCTGTAGTTAAAGTCGGTCCAACCGGTCTCAAATCCCCTTTCTCTGGGAAAGTATCAAAGTGCCAACCCCCTTCTGACCGCACTGACCCCCAAAGGCTTTCTACCCAGACACCCCAGATCAGCGCTTCCACTGCCCCACGCTGGCCATCCAGCATCCAGCGCGCCGGCCTGGTCCCCGCCGGCCTCGTGGCAGGAACCGGGGCGTCCTGAGCTGGGCCCCTCCCCGTGGGGGCCGGGCCTTATAAGGGAATTCTGAGCCCGCTCCGCCCGTCCAGCACTCTAGCCGACAAGGGGACAGGGCAGCTGCTTCCGGCCTCGGCTCCCTCACATTCCTGAGGACTGAGCGGTGGGCTGCGCGGAATGGGGGCGCCTGGGGACACGTACATCGTACGTCCCTCTGCCACGCGGAGGCGCGCCCTCCGCCTGCGTCCAGGGTTCGAGTTCCGACTCCTACACTCTAGCAAAATGACCTGGGAACCTAGCTTAGGTTCTGTGAACTCTGGTTTCCTCTCTGTAGACTGGGACACTAAAGTAGGCCGTGGTGGGGGGCTTCCTGTTTAGCTCCCTCTTCGGGGGCCTAGCCCTTTGCTTGGTGGGAGAGGTTTGGGCGGACCCTGGGAGCGCGGGCGGTTCCGGAGCCTGCAAGCCTTCAGCGCCCCCTAGCGAGGTGTCGCTCCACTGCCGGCTGGTCGCCCAGGAGTTAACTGGGATCCTGGGATTAAGCAAAGAAAGGCCAGGACAATACCTGACCTAAACTGTGCAGGTGGGGAGACTGACCCTAGCGAGAGTTACCAGATGGCCCCAGCGGGGAAAGCGGAAGGAAACTGGAGGGCCAGACTTTGGGGAGGAGGAAGCACCCTCTTTCCTCCCAGGAGAATTTCACTGGGCAGTTTCCGAAACCGCCCTATCCTTTTCCCCTTCCCCCTGGTGGACAATGGCTCTTTGTACTTCCTTCCCTCCCTCCACACATAGCAGCGGTGCCTGAGAGGGTGGGGAACAGAGGACACAGAAGCGATGCTGTGGGTTGACCTTTGTCTGCAGGCCTAAAGAGAAGGCTCTTACCAAGAGGTGACCAACGGAATGAAATCCATCCCTCAGCCCTGCCCCACCCACTTAGGGGGATCAGAGGGAGGTTCCCAGGTTCCAGGTAGAAGAGCTCAACTTTCCCTCAAGAAGTCGGAGTCCTATGGGGGTTAACAGAATCACAGTGTCCCAAACAGAGAAAGCCAGGCCCAATGCCCTTGCACCCTCATCTCTAGGGAGTCCCCACCCCAGGGGCTCCAAGGATTGCAGAAGTAGCTAAATTGCCACCTCAGGCTTTTTTAAGGGACAAGAACAGCATTTCTTGTTCCCCCAGGAATTGGGAATGGAGATCCAGAAAACAAAAGGCCAGTTATTACACTTCTGGGCTTCTTTATCCTCAGCACAGGAGGGCCAGAAGGCACCTATAACTACCAATCTCCAAGAATTCTGAGAAAGTGAGGCTCATTTTCCCTCACTGCTATAAGAGGCCCCCTTGGGCTTTGGCATTTCTACACAAGGCCAGAAGGATCCCCAACACATTTCCAGGGTCCTTGAGATTCCCTGCCATTAACAATCAGGCACAGCCGGGCATGATGGCTCACGCCTGTAATTCCAGCACTTGGGAGGCTGAGGCAGGAGGATCAGTGCGAGTTCAAGACCAGCCTGGGCTACAAAAGTGAGCTCAAGGCCAGCCTGAGCTGCATAGCGAGACCCTGTCTCAAAAAGAAAAAGAAAAAAAAAAAAAATCAGGCAGCACAGTTTTCTTCAATCAAGGGCAAGCCATGAAGACAGAATCCTGGATTCAAATCCTAACTCAGGTCTCTTGACCTTAAGCAGATCACTCCCCACTGAGCCTCAGTTTCCTCTTCTGTCAGGAATAAGATTATACATAGGGTTTTTGTGATCCGAGGGCTGGAATGGGCTTAGTACGAGGTCTGGCGCAGTCGGGCTCTTGTGTGTCCTGTCTTTCACGTTTGTACTCTCCTCTCCTGATGATTAGACCTCAAGTCACTGTTCCATCCCCACCTCCTTCCCCCAGGTAGAGGTCTTTATCCCACCTGGGAAACAAAGACATAAGAAAATAGAGAGGTTAAGACTATGTCCCTGACCATCCAGATAGAACCAGTAGTAGCTCTGGCCTCAGTTTTGGGAAATGCTCTCATAGCTCTTCAGGAATGTGGAGCTCCAGGGCTCTGTCCTCTAAGGTTTCCGCCATTCCTCAGACGGAGGCAAGTTGGCTAAAGGCTGAATTGGGCCAGCCCACACCCCCTGCTCAAACCTATCTTTCTGCCCCTATTCCAGCTCCCCAGCCCCCCACCAAGAAGGAAAAAATGTTGGAGGGGAAGGCTGAAAAGGAAGAGAACAGAGGATACTTGGGGATCAGGAAGTGATCCCACCTTTACTTGTTCTGATCATCTGGCTATCAGACCACACGCTGAAGGCTTATCTTGGCTGCTGTTCTGCTTAGGGATCTTGTCCCAGTCCTCTCCCTTGAGCTGTACAGGATCTCTGGGAGGTGGCTTTTCCAGGTGGTATAAAGGAAGCACCAGGACTGGCTGACTCGAACCAGAGAAGGTGCCCTTTTCAGAACCTCACTGGACTAGCCACCCCAAATTTCCTGCAGAGCTGAAAGCTGGTAGAAGTACTTATCCCCACACCCATGTATACCCTCTCTAAGGATCGGGGGATCCCCTAGGACCAGCTGCCTTATCTCTCTGAGGGACTGACCCATTCACTCTGGGTCTTGGCTCCTCCTGGCTAGGAGTAGGTCAAAGCCAATCAGGGAGGTAGGGGGTGGAGATGTTTCATAGCCAGTCAGGAAGCTAGGAAACTCCTAAGAAATAGTCCTAGCCTCAGTTTCCCAGTCCACAGAGCTGTGGTGTTCTGGGACTAGATCATAGAAGCCTTCCTTGCTCCAGGGATGTTGCAGCTAGCCCAATCCCCTTCACTTCTCCAGGGCTTCTTAGTAGCTGTCAGAGTTGACTGCCTCACAGTGGCTCGGTAGCTCTAGGGGGTCTGACGAGGGATTCTGAAGGGCAAGAATCGAATTGTAGGTAGGAGTGCCAGACTGCTTAGCACCTGATATGGGTGGGCAGTTGCCAGCTGCCAACTCACATTAGGTGCTCCATGAACCACAGTGTGCGGCAGGCTTCTCGATCCCCGAGTTGGGGCTCCCCCTGACAAGCTCAGTGGGTGTCCAGGCATGTGAAAGGCTTGGGGCAGACTGTGTATAGACAGGCTACTCTTTGTGCCTCAGGCAAAACTGTGGGTAGCTGGTACCAGCCCTCCGCCCCTAACTGCCGCCCGCCCCCACCTGCCTCACAGCTGGAGGTCACAGCAGATCTGGCAGAGCGGCGGCGCATCCGTTCAGCCATCCGGGAGCTGCAGCGGCAGGAGCTGGAGCGCGAGGAGGAAGCCCTGGCATCAAAGCGCTTCCGTGCTGAGCGACAGGACAACAAGGAGAACTGGCTACGGTGAGTGGCAGGGGGTCAGCATGCATGTGGGAGGGGTGGAGTGTCCCAGCGCTCAGCGCCTATTTGTAGGCAGCTGTGAGCATAGGTATGTCGGCTCTGCATACAGTTGGCCACGTGTACACAGTTTGATGTACACGGTACGTTTGTGTGAAGGGACCACATGTGCTGAATGTGGTATCTTGGTCACACTAGTGTGGACAACCTGACTGTACACATCCCCATGTCCGAGGACATGCATGTATCAGTATCAGTGTGCAGTCAAGGGTCTGCCTAGGTAGCTCCCCCCCCCTTCCCTCACACCAAGGTTCTGGGTACCTTACCCTGGCCCCTACCTTTAGCTCACAACCTAACCATAGCAGTGGTCGTAACAGTCATGATGTTTCCACAGCTCTCAGCATCGGGAAGCTGAACAGCGGGCCGCACTAGCACGGCTGGCAGGGCAGCTGGAGTCCATGAATGATGTGGAGGAGCTAACCACCCTGGTGAGGCCAGGCAAGGGCATCGGGGTAGGGGCAGGGCAGAAGACCTGGCACTCGACAGTCCAGCACTTGGGGCCTGTTTTTCACCCACAGCTGCGAAGTGCCGGCGAGTACGAGGAGCGCAAGCTGATCCGAGCCGCCATCCGCCGTGTGAGGGCTCAGGAGATTGAAGGTAGGTGCTCTGTCCAGGCCCCATCGCTGCCCTACTCTGTGCTGCCTGCAGTGCCTCCTGGCCACTTCCCTAACATCTGCCCCTGCCCTTCTAGCTGCCACTGTAGCTGGGAGATTGTGCAGTGGGCGTCCCAACAGTAGCTCCAGAGAGGACAGCAAGGGGCAGGCAGCGCACAGGCTGGAACCCCGTGAGGTAAGGAGTGGGCACATAGCAAGAGGGTGGCCCAGGAATGCCCACAGATGCCAGTGGCACAGAGGGCCTGTCTGTCATTGCTACACTATTATTTGATTGTGAGTGGCACCTCCCAGCCCCACAGGACACTGGGGCTCTATCTCAGGTCTCTTCCTATTCTCCCAGGCAACCTCTGGATACACGTTCTACCTCCAGGCTTGATCTCGACCTAGGCCTATCTACACTGCTGCTAGGTTTCTGTCCCTTCCCCACTGCCGCCCTTGTTGACACAGAGACACTTTTGCCTTTGCTGCCTTCATTCCTACTTTCTACCCCCATCTCTGCCATCCAAGCTCCACTCTGCAGCAGAGGGCTCTCTTAGAAATGCAAATCTTGGGGCCAGGGATGTAGTTTAGCAGCATAAGCACCTGCCTGGCAAATGCAAGATCATGAGTTCAGTACCCAGTACCAAAAAAAAAAAGGAATGCAAATCTGACCCTGGTACCTCCCTGCATAAACCCATCACCAGTTTGACCCTCAATCTTCACCTTGGGTCATCAGAGCACTGGCAGAACTAGCAGAGCACTATTCAGAGCCCTCTACGTTCTCTATGGAGTGCGAGAGGTCAGGCCATGCAGATTCCCTAAATGGCCAGCAGAGGGCGCCAAGTCCTTGATCTTGGTCGGGCTCCGTGCCTACTCCTTGAGGCCAGCGCGAGGGTTCTCTGCTTCAAAAGTCCTTTACAGCTGGGTGATCCCGGGAGGCATGCTGTTATCCTCAACATTAGGAACTGGTCTTCTCTTAACCACCTTTAGCTAGGGCAATGCCAAGTGATTAAAAAGTGGAGATCAGAGGCTTGTGCAGGTGTGCCCACAGGAAGCCTGCCCAGCCTTTCTACTTTGCATGCCCTGGGCCCCTGTCAGCCTGGTCTTCCAAGAGTGGGGATGGTACTCAAGGCAGGGGAGCCTTGGTTGCATCCTATGGGTCCCCCACAGGTGCCAGAGCACAAGGAAGAAAAGCAGCAGGCAGAAGTTTCAGAGCCAACCCCAACCCCCGAGGCTACCAGCCAGGATGTGACTACGGTGACACTCTTGTTAAGGACCCCGCCTGGGGACACACCTAGCTCCACTGCCTCACCGGACAATTCACCCAGCACTATTTCTCCTGAGCCTCTGCTGGAACCATCCGAAGTCCCGTGCACTGCTGCTAAGGCTCCGGGTGACCCCGAACCACCTCCCAGCACCCCAAGGACTCCTGATCTCCCAGAGTCCCTGACCCAACCCAACGTGGAAGGGCAGGTAGCCAACAAGGTGAGTCTGCAGGGCCAGGGATGCCAGGCAGGGAGCTCCTTGATGTAGGGAGTCAGTCCTGCCTATACCATGTTTCCTTTGTAGCTGCTGCCTGGCCCCACAGAGCCTCCTGCTGCCCAGTCCCCCGCCAGAGGCCCCGCCAACAAAAACAGAGCAGGTGAGGGTCATTAAAAGCGGTAGCTACAGGCCACCCGCCTTCCCTGCCCCATCCTCCTCTTCCCTGATGCAGAATGAACTCTGATGTCTGAACAGCTCCAGCCTCCTTGGGTCCAGTCAGTCCTTGACACTCCCCCTCTACTGCCCCTGAGGTGTCCCCGCCCCCAGATGGGCCCACCCCTGCCACCCATGGCCAGAGGCCTCCCTGCAGCCTTGAAAGGCAACAGGCCTTAGGCACATTCTTCTCCCCAATAAGGGAGCACACCCATCTCGCAAAGGGAGCCACGGGCAATGCTGGCCAGGGATGTCCTCCATCCCCATGAGCAGGGAGGATCTGGACACTTCCCCCAACCGAGCCCTAACTGTGCCCCCCGCCCAGTATCCATATCACCCTAGGGCCAATGGGGGTGGCTAAGAAGGAAGTGCCTGTAAGAAGTGTGGGAAGGCCCAAACAGTGGGCCGTAAGGAAAGGGTGGGGCAGTTGGAGTACCTGGAAGGGCTGGGATCCTAGAGAGGTGTGGAGGACGGGAATGGAAGTGGACTCCTCACTATCTGCTCTCCTGTCTCTTCTTTCCCATGTTGTCACTCCCTCCCTTCCTCAATCCACCAGACCTGGCTGGACCCCAACCCCGTCAGCGTTCTCTGTCTGTGCTCAGCCCCCGACAGCCAGTCCAGAATCAAGGTACTGCCCGTGCTTAACAGCCTGAGGCTCTGGCCACTTCCTGTCCCACCCAGCCACTGACAGTCCTCTTATCCCTCCTAGAGTCCACCCCTCTTGGCAGCGGCCCTTCCCTGTTCCAGCGGGCTGGCTCAGTGCGGGATCGCGTCCGCAAGTTCGCATCCGATTCTCCTATGGCTGCCAGAGTTCAGGATGGCCCAACCCGAGCAACCCTTGGTTCCCTGACACCCACAAGACTTCTGGGCCCCTCCTTCATCAGCACTACCCCTGCCTCCTCTAAGAGCTCCTCCTCCCAGGGGCCCAGTGACACCTCCCCCGAGTTCAACAAGGAGCAAAGAGGAATAGCTCGGCCCCTGGCCCAGCTTCAGAGCTGTCCTCAAGAGGAGGGCCCCAGAGGGCGGGGCTTGGCTGCCAGGTCCCTTGAAAACAGAGCAGGGGAGCCCGTGACCTGCTCAGAGGAACCCAGTGCCCCGCTGCCTGTGGCTGTCAGCACTACTGAGCCAGTGGGCAGTATGAAGACCACATTCACCATCGAGATCAAGGATGGCCGTGGCCAGGCTTCCCCAGGCCGGGTGCTACTACCCACAGGCAACCAGAGGGCAGGTAGGCCTCCCTACTGAGTCCCCACTACTGGGGATGTGTACCTGTAGCCACCCATCTCTGCATGTTGTAGGACGCAGACTGTGGCCAGCATTAAGCTCTCTCTAAAACATGTTGTGGTAACAAGGGTGCCATTAACCTTGGCTGGCGCTGCCCTCACTGCACCTCATCCTGATAGCCACCTTTCTCGTCACCCAGAGCTGACACTGGGGCTGCAGACACCCCCCACCCTCCTCAGCACCAGCAGTGGGAACAAGAACACCATCACCCATGCCAGCAGCCCTGGGACCCTCAACCGGATGAGCAGTGTCACTCGCGTCACCACCTTCAGCCATGCCTCCCCTGCTAGCCGAGGAGGCTGCAGCGTTAAGGTGAGCCCCTTCTCACCCCGCCAACCTCATCATACAGCAGTGCTACGCCAACTTGCTTAAGGTACAGGGCTAGTAGAGCTCCTGTGCTCTGCTTCCCCACCACTGTTTGTACTGAAAAACTGAGGCCCGGAGCAGGAAGATGGCTGTGCACAGTCCAGAGCCAGTTGGTGGCAGAACTAAGACCAAGCTGTAGTGTATCACCCACCAAGCACAGCAGGAACTCACTCGGTACCGGCTTTTCTGTATTCTGATCTTTGATCCCATACTTCATAATGTGCTCGTTCCTAATGAGCAGATGGTAACATTGAGGCTCATGGAGGATATTAGGGGCTTGCCTCTGTCTTCAGGTGGCAGCCCCAGTGACCCTGCTCCCACACCCCAGTCGACATCAGCAAAATGCAGAGCAGCTCATCGGCTCATTCAAGATCAGCCTGAGCCATGAGGAGATTGGAGACTAGTGATTAGCATCTGCATTCTGCATCAGCCTCCTGATGGGAGAGCAGGCAGGCAGGGGCGTACCAGTCAGGTGAGGCAGCAGCCTAGCAGGTGCCACGGGAACTGAATCCTCTGCACCCTTCCATTATTCATTCCCAAGCCTGGGATCGGCTGGCTAGGAACTCAGCTGGGGAAGGGATCCCTAGAAGGCTCCTCAGTTGCCCAGGGAATGCCCTCTGTGCCAATCGGGGGACCAAACAAGACGCTGGCTGAGGTGAGATGGTTAAAGCCAGGTTTGGGCCTTCTCAGCAATGGAAGGGAGAAAGTAGAGGCAAGAAAACCCCCTTCCTCCAACAAAGCAGGACCCAAGTGCCCTCTACCAAGTGACTGAGGTAGAGTATGTCATGAGGAGGTAAGTGACTCTGAGGAGCCTGGGACAGATGGAAGATGCCAGAGTGAGACCTGGGTCTACTGCCGATTTGCCTCTTAGTTTTTCCACTGAGGGAGAGCAGATATGGTGCCAGCAATGACTGATTCAGGGTCTGTGGTTGGATCTGAGCACCTAGGAAGGGCATTTATCTCAAGGTCAACGCCCTTATTTACAGTAGATAAATTCCGGCCTCCCTATGCCTCCATATCCCCACTTACTTAAGGCTTTCAACAGCATTGCATAAAAGGAAAGCTGGGCGGGCTCTGGAGTCTGGCAGGCTCCATCCTTATATCTAATACACATACTGGAGCAGAGAGATGTATTCCCTGCTCCCTGCCTCCGTTTCCCCACCTGGGAAGCATGGAGCCCTAATCTCAGTAATCCCTCAGAATTTGTGCAGCTTTGCTGTGCTGTAGACCTGCAATCTCTGCAGGGCCAGGCCAAGTGATTGCCGGCTGCAGCAGGCCACCCCTCCCCCACTCTGTCCCCTCCACAGAGGAGCCCAGAATAGGTTTCTATTTGGGCCCCAGCTCCAGCTGGCTGGTTGCAGGCTGGGAGGCTGGCAGGGGCGGGGCAGACCTGCTGCCCTTGCCTTCGCCCTCAGACCAGCTGCAAAGACTGACACTGCCAGCCATAGTCAGCAGTCCCTGCCACTGTCCCAACATTACGCCCCACAGAGTCCTCACCAGCACTATGCCAGGGGTACCTGGGCCTGGGCCTGAGATGGCTGCAGCCCTGGAGGAGCAGTTGGGCCAGGTGTTGGAGGAGCTGCAGGCAGTGGCTGAGGCTGGCCGGGCAGCAGTGACCCAGGCAGCTGAGGCAGCTGCAGCCGCCATGGAGCCAGTAGCTCGAGCAGCCGAGGAGCTGCGGGTAGAGACAGCCACCATGAGCCGGAGGCTGGACGCGCTGAGCAGGCAGGTGGAGATGCTGAGCCTACGGCTGGGGGTCCCACTTGTGCTGGACTTCGAGCCTGAGCTGGAGCCTAGTGAGCTGTTCCTGGCTGCTGCCGACCCTGAGGCGCTCTTCCAGGCGGCTGAGGATGCTGGAACCCCCGTAGCCCACCCACCTGCCTTCAGCACCCGCCGCCGCTCCTCCACTGGTCCCACCCACAGCAGCAGTCTCGTAAGTCACTCCTGGCCAGAGGGAGGGGGTGTCTTTGAGCCGGGCTGAGTGACCTTAGGTATGCCACCACATTCTCTGAGCTTCAGTTTACCTATCTGTATGGAGGACAGGGACATGAGAGCTCCAGGTCGGAGACAGTGGGGTGCCAGTAATAGCCCTAGCAATGCATGGCAGCTGCTCTGGCAGACTCGCCTGGCCCAGCCCCCAACTCCACCCTTGGGCCCCCTCCCAGCCAGGCCAAGCCTCCCCGAAACAGCTGCTACCTTGGCTCCCCTTACTCTCATAGCAGACAGAGAGGCCCTGTCAGGAGGGGAGGGGTTGTAGTAGTTGGCCTGAGGGCTAGAGAAGATACCCTGGGAGGGCTGGGGGACTAGGTCAGGTCTTGAGCTGCCTTGGAGGATAGTTCCCAGTGGGATGGGGCAGGGAGGAGCTTCAGAGAGGTCTTGGCTCAGGGAACTCCCTGTCACACACCTGCTTAGGAACTCTCAGGCTCTGGTCCAGACCCCTTGGCAAGGGAAGCTGGGATATGTGCCACTTGGGCACTGGCCCAGGAGGACCCAGGCCTCAGGAATTGGCAGGATACAGCAGAGCCTGCCGGGGAGGGGCCTGGGAGTGAAGCAGCAGAAAGAACTCAGGATCCAGAGTTGGATTACCTTCAGCTCAAACCCCTGGCTGCCAGGCTGTACTGTATTTATAGAGGGACTGTGGGGAGCTCCCCCATGCCTTAGTTTTCCTTAATGTTGACCAAGGGTAGTAATATCTCTAGTGTTTATACAAATGCTACAGAATGGAAATCATTCTTGCTAACTGCCAATTGTATTAATTGTATTAATTAATAATGATGAAGCCAGGCATAGTGGCGCACTCCTGTAATCCCAGAACTTGGGAGGCTGAGGGAGGAGGATCAGTGCGAGTTCGAGACCAGCCTGGGCTACAAAAGTGAGCTCAAGGTCAGCCTGAACTGCACAGGGAGACCCTGTCTCAAAAAGACAAAAAAAAAAAAAAAAAAAAAAGATGAATATGTGAGAAAGCCTGCACCATGGCTATCAGGGACGCTTTCCTGAGCCTGACACCAGCCTGGCCAATGTGGGACAGGAAGACTGGTAGGCTACTGGTGACTTCCAAATCTGTGCCAACCGTCGCAGGATATGGCATCCGTAATGGGTTTCCCACAGCCCCTGTCATCCCCTACCCCATAGATGGAGCCAGAGCCCGCGGAGCCTCCTCCTACAGCAGTGGAAGCCGCTAATGGTACAGAGCAGACCCAGGCGGACAAAGCGCCGCAGGGGCAGAGCCCTCTGAGCAAGGAGGACTTGATGGCCATTGAGGATGAAGGAATCTTGGACAAGATGGTACAGTGGTTCTTCGGGGCGAGGGGTTGTTAGGGAGGTGGGGATTGGCAGGCCCCGCCCCGGGTGCTCAGCAGCAACTCTGCCTGCAGCTGGATCAGAGCACAGACTTTGAGGAGCGGAAGCGCATCCGGGCTGCACTACGTGAGCTCAGACAAAGGAAGAGAGGTAGAGAGCCCTTTGCTAGATCCAGCTGCTCTGCCGTCAGCTGCTCTCTTCACTGTGAGGTCCATTTCTGGATGCTGCAGTTTAGCAACTGCTATAGCCAGTTTTGCCTCCCTAGCCCCGCTGCTTCCTTCCCTCCGTCCCCCTGGCTCCCGCTGCTCCCTTCCCTCCCTGCTTCTCTTGACCACTGGTGACCCCGGTTACTGTCCCTGAGCAGCTTCCCCTCTGCCCCATGTTCTCTCCTTAGATACAATTGCTTCTCCAAGTACTATCAACTCCCCTTCCTCAGGTGCATCTCTCTCTCTCTCTCTCTGTCTCTCTCTCTGAGATCCCTCGATGGTTGATGGCCTCGTTAGCCTCTGCCTCTACCCAGCTTCCCCTTTCCTGGACACAGCTACCTCTTCCACTGATAATGTCCTCTCCACACACAGCCCTTCTTTCCCTGGTTTTAGATTCATATATTCCTCCAGGTAGTCTCCAGTATTCCCTTTCTTTTTTTTTTTTTTTTTAATTTATTTATTTTTTTTTTTTTTTTCTTGTTTCAGAACCTTTGTTTGTTTATTCACTCATTTTTTATGGCCGGCTCAGCCTGCCCCGAGGGTAGGGCTGGCGCAGCATGTGGTGCCGGGGATTGAACTGCGGTCCCTGAAGCCACCAAGGCTTTCCCATGCAGGCACTTTAGACCACTGAGCCATCCCGCTGGGCCCCAGTATTCCCTTTCTAAGTCCAGCTCCTTATCGCAGGCCCACTGATGGCCATCCCAGCCTCCTTGCCCACATGCTGTAGGCCCAGTCAACCCCCTTCACTGGCTTCACTCCCCACTGCCCTTTCTCTGGGTCAGATTACTTCTCAGATACCTCAAGTCACTCGCTCGCTGGATCCAGACAGCCCTTCCTCTAGCTGCTGTTCTCCTTCCTAAGACCCATCTATGGACCATGTAGCTACTGTGCTCGTCCAGCTCCTCCCTCCCTGGATCTCAGCTGTGTCCTTCCCAGATGTAGCTACTCCCTCCTGACTCAGATATTCACTCCTATAGAAACACCCTTCTTGGGTCCAAGCACCCCTTTGAGGTCAGCTATTCCAAATTCCCTAGTTTCTACCCGAGCCCTTTGCCCCTTTACCACGCCCTGGTGAGTTGTGGCTGTCCCTTTGCCCCTAGATGCTCCTAGAGAGGCCCTTGTCACCTGTGTCATTAGTATTTCTAACAAGCTGCCCTCCATCCCATCTTTTGTGCCTTGTGTGCTGTGTGGGCACTGGGTGACCCTTCTGGGCATGCATGGGGCATCCCTGCCCAGACCAGCGGGACAAGGAACGGGAACAACGACTGCAGGAGGCACGAGCCCGCCCAGAGGAGAGGCGAAGCGACACATCCACTGAGACCACCACGAGGCACAGCCAGAGGGCGGCTGATGGCTCCACCGTCAGCACCATCACTAAGACTGAGCGGCTCGTCCAGTCCAGTACGGGGCCAACCAGGGCTCAGGGTGGGAACAGGTCCTCCCCAGTGACCCTTGTGACCCTTGTGTCATCTCCTATGCCTCTAGATGATGGTACACGGACAGCCCGCACCACGACCGTGGAGTCAAGCTTTGTGAGGCGCTCGGAGAGTAAGGCTGCCTGACTTCACCCCGTGCCTGCTCCTCGCCTCCTCGGGCTCTTCCTCAGCTGCTCTCTCTGTCTTCAACTGCACCGTCACTCTCTCTTCTTTGCCTGTGGTTATCACCATCCCTCTGTGCAGTCTCCCGTCCTATCTCCTGAGGCCCAGACCCAGGCCTCACCTTACTCCTTCTCCCCTTTTTTGCAGATGGCAGTGGCAGCACTACAGTGCAAACCAAGACCTTTTCCTCTTCCTCTTCTTCATCTAAGAAAATGGGCAGGTGGGCATGAGCACCTATTTGCACACCACAGGGGACCTCCTGGCTCATCTGTTCTGCAGAGGGATAGACTGAGGTGCTAGGTGGTACTAGGTACACAGCCAAGGAGGGGCAAAGTGGAAGTCAGGCCACTTCTGATTGTATTGTGATCTCAATGCCCAGCCGTGCCCTACAAGAGGTAAATGCTCAGGGAAGCCAGAGACTTGCTCAGGGTCTCACAGCTCTGTGAGGCAGCAAGGACATCAAACCCTTAGGAAGGCCTCCTGGCCCTGTGTGCTGCTGGTCCTGCCACTTTGCGGCATCCGCAGAGCACCTCCCAAGTTACAGAGCAACTTACCCCTTGAGAGAGGTGTATACCTCCATGCTGCAGAGGGTGCGAGTGCTGACAGAAAGGAGGGATTGGATCAGAATCCAGGCTGGAGACCACAGCTTGCAGAACCTCTGAATCAGAGACTTACATTCAGTTTCCAGGTGTGCCCCTGTGGCCTCTGAGGTCTTAGGCAAGTTCTTACCTGAGGCTTCAGTTTCCTTGTCTTTAGTGGAAATAGTGTGGGTCTCCCGACTTATCCCTTCTAAAGCTTAAAATGATGCACAGGAGCCGGGCATGGTGGCTCGTGCCTGTAATCCCAGCACTCGGGAGGCTGAGGCAGGAGGATTGGTGTGAGTTCGAGACCAGCCTGGGCTACAAAAGTGAGCTCAAGGCCAGCCTGAACTGCACAGTGAGACCCTGTCTCAAAAAGACAAAAAATAAATAAATAAATAAATAAGCCGGTGTGGTGGCTCATGCCTGTAATCCCAGCACTCGGGAGGCTGAGGCAGGAGGATTGGTGCGAGTTCGAGACCAGCCTGGGCTACAAAAGTGAGCTCAAGTCCAGCCTCAACTGTATAGCAAGACCCTGTCTCAAAAAGACAAAAAAGAAAAAAAAAAGATGCACAGGAAAGCTAAGGGTATACTGCAGTGGTAAAACAGTTTGCCTCCCATGCAGTACACGCTGGGGTCCATTGTTCAGCACCATAAAAAATAAAAGGCTGAATGGATATGAGCTATTACTATATTACTGTTATTATGCCGGTTAGTTTTTGTTTGATAAAGCCCAGATTCTGTTTGACAGTACACTAAACCCTCTCAGAAAACTTTTGGGAGCCAAACCTGATCAAAAAAGCTTGACTCCCAGCTTGCTGTTGCCTGACCAAAGCGTATTCCTTTGTACAATGAGTATGATGAGATACTGCCTTCCTTGATGTTCAGAAGTCTAGGTAGTGGAGATAACATTGTGTGGGGGACACTGCAGGATCCCTTACTTGGCAAGTGATGGCCAAGCTTGCGGGTTATAAGCAGTGCTCTTCCAGTCTAATGGTCATCTTACCGCCCACAGCATCTTTGACCGAGAGGACCAGGCCAGCCCAAAGGCTGGGAGCCTGGCAGCTCTTGAAAAACGCCAGGCAGAGAAAAAGAAAGAACTGATGAAGGCACAGAGTCTGCCCAAGACCTCAGCATCCCAAGCACGCAAGGCCATGATTGAGAAGCTAGAGAAAGAGGGTGCCTCCAGGTGAGGGACAGAGGACAGAGGCGGGGCCTGAGTGATGGAGGGGTGAAACCAGAGATGGGAGCAACAGGGCTTGCGCTGTGGTGGGAAGGATCTGAAGGCAATGGAAGGCAAGGACTTGGGGTCCACAGGATGGTTCTACCGAGTGGTGACCTTGCTCTGACACCCCCCCTACAGCAGTCCTGGTGGACCTCGCACAGCTGTGCAGCGCTCCACCGGCTTTGGGGTTCCCAATGCCAACAGCATCAAGCAGATGTTGCTGGACTGGTGCCGAGCCAAGACACGTGGCTACGAGGTGAGCCTAAGAGGCCAGGTGGCCTTGTGCCCTACCAGGTCCCCAGTTAGCACCTCCCGCCTTGGGAGAACTCACTCCCCTGTAGGCTTCACAGGTACTGTGCACCCTGGTAAGAAACGTGGAGAGGCTTCTGGAATGAGGAGACGGAGGCTCAGAGGACACGCGTGACATGCCCTAGGGCCCAGACCTTGGACCTAATGAGAGCCCTCCAGTGACAGGTCTCATTCAAGACCAGATCCCACTCTCAGAGTCTCCTCTTATTGCACTGGGGCATGGTGGGGGGTGGTGGTGAGTTACTTTCTGTGAGGAGCAATGATGGAGGAACAACCATGGCATTAGCTCAGTGGCACCGGGTCGCTCTCTAGCTCTGTCCCCCTAAGTCACACACATGGGAGCTGACAAATGGAGTTGGAAGAGGTTCATATTCTGAGGCTGCAGGGCTTCTCTAACCCCAGCTGCCCCAGGTCTAGAATGCCAAAATCCAGGGCCAGGGAACATGCTTGATACAGCAGAGGTACTGCTAGGGTCCTGACCAGACCTCCTCCCCGTAGCATGTGGACATCCAGAACTTCTCCTCCAGCTGGAGTGACGGAATGGCTTTCTGTGCCCTGGTACACAACTTCTTCCCCGATGCCTTTGACTATGGGCAGCTTAGCCCACAGAACCGGCGCCAGAACTTTGAAGTGGCCTTCTCATCTGCTGAGTAAGTGTGGGCTCCAAGCGTTGGCTGGACTCAGCTGCCCTGAGACCCCCTGGAGGTGGCCAACCATATGTTGGTCTCCAGCTGAGACCCTTACCCAGAGACCCTGTCCTCTGCCCCCTGCCCACCTGCTGCTGAGTGTGCCAGGTGCCCGCCGGAAGGAAGGAGCGGCAGGCCCGCCTACCAGCCCAGGCCAAAGCCCACCAGGTGGCCCTGTCCATATCCCTTCCCTCCTCTGCCCCTTCTCCCTCCTTTCTCCTTTTTCTCTGTCCTGCTCTCCTCCTACTATCACCAGAGCTTCCTGCTCCCACGGGGTCCCGGCTGGAGATTCCAAAAGGAGGCTCCTGGCCCGGGCACCGTGCCCGTGCAGCCTATATAGGTGCTGCCAGAGGCTTATATAGGACATCAGCAAGCCCTCCACTTTGGAATCATTGCCCCTTCTGCTCACCTCACCCTCAGCACCCTCTTTCATCTATTCCTCATTCTCTCCCCTTTCTGGTTCTCTCTCGATTTCTTCCTCCTCCTCCTCCTCCCCCACCTCCTCTCACGCCTCCCTCACCCCCCTCCCCGGGGCACAGCCCTTTCCAATCTCGACACCAACGCCGTCGCCCCACCCCGTGTTCCCGCTTGCCCCGAGAGTTCTCTGCACCTGTGACTGGTTTGACCCCCCCACCCCTATCTGCATTGCACACCATTAGTGACGGGTAGTGAGCGGCACGTCCACCATAGGGAGGGGGCATGCGGGGGGCTGGCAGACCACGGCACTGAGAACGTAACTGAACTCATGTCTCTGTGTGTCTGTATGTGTGTGTGTCTCTTCTCTCTTCTCTCCTCTCAATCTCTACCCCCTTTTCCCTGGCTGGGTCCTGCCTTCCTGCCCCTTCCTGGCCCCCTACCCTCCCCAGGACCCATGCGGACTGCCCGCAACTCCTGGATACAGAGGACATGGTGCGGCTTCGAGAGCCTGACTGGAAGTGCGTGTACACGTACATCCAGGAGTTCTACCGCTGTCTGGTCCAGAAGGGGCTGGTAAAAACCAAAAAGTCCTAACCCCTGCTCGAGGCCCCACGCCCCACGGTGAGAAACACTGCCTCTCCCACCTGCCCTGTTTCACCGGAATCTACTCATCGGGACTCAGTGAAGTCAACGGGAGGTGGGTGGAGGTGCAGGGGGACCCTTATAAAAGCAGCCAACAGGCAGACAGAACCCTGACTTCAGGGGATGCAGGGCCTACTAGGTGAAATCATTACTAATAAGCAGTGTCAACCAGTGCAGGTGAGAAGGACTATGAGGAGGGAAGGCCCAGGAGACCATGGGCTCCCAGGGGAGGCACTGACTCAACGAGCTGTTGGCCCAGGATGGCTCTCTGACAAAAATGCAAACAAAGCTGGGATCTGAGCAACAGATTTAGGCTAAGGAGGGAGGAGTTCCAGACAGAGGATCAGCCAGTGCTCAGAGATGGATAACGTGAGAAAGGAAGGAGCTAATCTTGGGTGTGAGGATAAAGGAAGGGGCCATAGTCAGGAGTTGGAACTTCCTACCGAGAATAAAAATCCTCAAGATTTTCAAACAAAGGAACCCAAAAGAGAAGGGGAGAGAATGAAATAGGGGTAGATGTGGCCTGATTAGCATCCTAGAACAATCCTTGAATGAGGCCTGGGATAAACTGGATGACTGCAACAGGAAAATCTCTCAGGTTGGGGGTATAGCTTAGTGGTAGAGCATTTCTTAAATGCCTAGCATTTAAGAAACCCTGGCTTGAACCACCAGCACTGGGAAAGAGACCAAACAAAACTACTTTCAAGCTTTCAGTGTGAGTTCTGGGGAGTTGGTAGTGTAGTATACCAAGCTGAAGCATTTAGAAACAGGTCCAGTTTAACAGGAAGATGTTTCTGACTAGAAGTCCCTAAGCTAGCTATGGCATTTTCTTTCTGGTTATCTTACTTTAGGGCTATAGTAGAGAACTTAGATCTGAAACTAACTGCCCCATTAAACAGGGGAGGTGACCTCAAAGTGTCCCCAGGGTGGGGAGTTAGATCAGACCTAGGGTTAGAGACTGGCTCTCAAGACTCCTCATTTAATGATGCTGTTCCTTGCTCAATTACTCATTTCCCTCTATTTTATTTTTTTTCTTATTTCAGAACTTTTGTTTGTTTGTTTATTTATTTATTTTTATGGCCGGCTCAGCCTACCCTGAGGGCAGGGCTGGTGCAGCATGTGGTACCAGAGATTGAACTGCGGTCCCTGCAGCCACCTAAGCTTTCCTAAACAGGCACTTTAGACCACTGAGCCATCCTGCCAGGCCATTCCCTCTATTTTATATAGAGTAGAAACAGAGGTTCAGAAGGAACAAGGGGGCTTGCTCAAAATTACGGAAGTCAGGGACAAAGTCAACTAGGGTGAACTCGGATGCCCTTGAGGACGTGGGGTCTTCCTAAATACATCTATTCAGTGGTGTAGGTAAGGGAAAGATGGCTTTCGTGCTGTCTCCAGGTCATATATGGACTTAGGAGCATCTGCCCAGTGAGCTGGCCTGGAAGGAGAGGAGCCCAGTACAGCCCTGATCCAGTTGGAAAGTGTGACTCAGCTGTACTGTTGCCCCAGTTGCTTGGTGTTTGGCCTGACACTGAGGCTGCCTGAGCCCTGAGCCGTGTGCCCCAGTGTAAACAATGGCTTTATAAGGTCTCTAGGGAAAGCACCAAGGGTGGGAGGGAGCTCCAGGTTGGGGGAGGGAAGCTGGGATCCCTGGGAAGATAGCCACAGCTGGAAGAAGCTTCAGAAATAGGATGCCTCTGCACCCATGGTATAGCTGGGGAAACAAGCCCAGTTTAGGACAGGGACAAACCCAGGAGTATGCCTTACTCATCCTGAATGTTTCCAAGGTCTCAGATGAGAGGTGTAAAGACTGCTGTTATAAGGAGAAGGAAACAGTCACAGAATAGGGCAGGGCCTCACTTAGCATCTCCAGATGGTTGGAGCAGACCCTAGACTGAAGAAATTTTCTGGTTCCTGGGTTCCTTCCATGAAGAAGTCCAGGTGAGCTGGGAGCAGCTCCAGTCCTCCCCATAGCTCTGGATTTAATTTTGAAGGTGCAAGATAGAAGATGGTCTCAAGGGGCTGGGGAGATAGCTCCGAGGCACAAGTGCCTGCCTGGCAAGTGCAAGGTCGTGAGTTTGAAGCCCAGTCCTGCCAAAAAAAAAAAAAAGAGAGAGAGAAGATGGTCTCAGGCTTTCCTTTATCATGGAAACGGGAGCAGTCCCTGGCCTTATCTCTGATGAAGCAGATTTCTTCAACAGTGCTTCCCAAGTATTACCATGTACCAGGCATAGCAGGTGCAAGAGCACAAACAGGGGAGAAGGCAGAAGAGTTTTGGGAGAGAAAAAAGCAAAGCTAGAGAGCAGACCCCAGCTTCAGGGCTCTGGGGCTGTCACTTGCGTCACAGCCACGATGACTCCAGCGTGCAGAAAGGGATCCTGCAGTGGGGAAGAGGAGACCTCAGGGTGATGCCAGAATCTGGTTCTGGGGTCCTGGAGGCCCCAACAGGTTCAACCCTGCACCTAGTGAGCTATGAGGCTTAAACAGCTCCTCTGCTCTGTGACTCAGTTTCCCTATATTTAAAGTGTGACTTGCACTCAAAGACGAACAGAAAGATGCTCTACCCCCCGCCCCCAGCCAGTCAGTATTGGTTAGGATAATGACCTCCCCTGCTGCTGTACGCAAGACAGGTGCTAAGAGTAAACGAATACCTGCTTCCCATCACATACACTCCGTGGCCTCCATTTCCCATTTCTGCAGTGTAGTGTTTCCCTGGGACAAGGACCAGGGTCTCTGGACCTCTTGGCAGGAAGTGCCCAATTAGGCAGCTGGTAGATAATTATCAAGGGCCCAGAGGGTTCCTGGGTTGAGCCCTGGCCGTGCAGAAAGATTTGACAATGGTGCAGCCCCTTCAGAGCAAAGGCCAAGCTGACAGCCCTCCAGCAACCGGAGTGTGCCCGCGAGGGTGTGCAAAAGGTGACCTCTAGAGAGAAGACGTGACCCATATTCTCCGTCAGGAGGTCCCTGGACTGGAGGAGTAGGAACAGACCCAAACCTGCCTGACTAGAAAGGGGTCTTGCTCTTCTTTCTCCCCACCACCTCTAATACTACCTGCCAGACTCTGCTACCTGTGGTGTGTCCTCTGGGTTTAGCTGGTGGCCCAGGCCAGGGACTTCCTTGCCCTCCGGGAAGGTTTCACTGCCATATGATTGATGAACAGTTTGGAGCAGGCTGAGCCAATGAAAAGACCTCGGGACAGATGGGCACCAGAAGAGGTGGGCTGGTGCTGACATGTATCCCCCCTCGCCCCCCTCCCTCCCCCGGCAGGATGTTGGTGGACTGCGTGCCCCTGGTGGAGGTGGAGGACATGATGATCATGGGCAAGAAGCCCGACCCCAAGTGCGTCTTCACCTATGTGCAGTCACTCTACAACCACCTGCGGCGCCACGAGCTGCGCCTGCGCGGCAAGAATGTCTAGCCTTCCCCCACAGATGGCCCGCAGCAGGGTGCCACCCCCATCCTCCCGGCACAGTCCCCTCCCTGTGCACCCGCCCACGGCTGCCCTGTCTGTCGCGACACCCTCCCCCGCATACACTCGCAGCGTTTTTGATAAATTATTGGTTTTCAACGATCCTGACTGCCTCTTTTGTGGGTGGGGGTCGGGCTGTGCATTACATCCTGGAAAGTTCCCAACTCACAAAGCCAAGCAGTTGGGGGAATGCAAGCCACCCCCCCCCCAGGATATTCTCGGGCTTCTATTCTGACCTCCCACACCACCCAGCCGCACAGCAGCAAGGAAAAAGTTGAGCCTCGGTTAAGGTGTAAGGGTATTTAGAGCTGGAGAAGGAAGAAGAGGAAAAGGGACTTTCCCCAACCCCTATCCCTGCCGGCCAGACGGGCATCGGTCCTCAGCAAGGGAGGTGCTCCCGGGATGCTGAGCACTTCATTCAGTCTTCAAGGCTCAGGCAGGGTGGCTCCAGCTCTGCCGTGCCCTCGGACCTACAGATCGGCGCGGCCCGGGGGCTTAGCGGGTGCCCAGAGGTACTCGGGGGGCACCTGTGCTTCGCGCGACTTCTTGCGGTAGAAGCCAAGTTCCTGCACCAGCGCGTTGATCTCTTCTCTGGTCATTGGGCTGAGTGGGACGCGCTGAGGGGGGCAAGGGGCGGAGTCAGCAGGTCTGGCCCCACCTCTCGCTCCATCCCCGCCCACCTACACCTCCCAGGGGCTCACCTCTAATTCCTGATAACGATGGTCCAGCAGTACGAGTTCGGGGTCTGCCCCAGGGAGGTGTTTCATCACGAGGTTGTGGCTGAACAGAGTATTAAGGACCGCAGTAGTGGGAAAGGGGAGGTTGGGACCCCTGAGACCTTAATGGGAACAGCACTGCCTTCTGTACCCAGATGGGGCAGGGATCCCCTTTACAAGTGAGGAAATTAGGGTTCTAAGAAGTAAAAGGCTCATCTCTTCACTAATCAATCTCTTGCCTGCTACCCAATTTAGAGGCCATCTCAGAATCACCTGGGCAGTCAATACGAATTATTCTACTTGTCAAATGAAAACCATTTGCCATTTCTGTCTCTGAGGTTAAGTAGAAGGAGATTTCTCAGTGCCTGCCCTATTTCTCCTTCCCCAGAACAGAAGGATACTACAGTGGAATGTCCTCGGTGACGAAGGCCTTCACCTGGGGAGGAACCAATTCATTAGAGAAGACAACCTCAACCCCTTCTGCAGATGGACTGCAGCCCAGTGAGGTCATACACCCAGTCAGACCCAGGTTGCTGACCCCTAGCCCTGGGATTTTCCACCTGCCCCCAACCTTAAGACCATGTTGACCATTCTCCAAGCACCTGGGAGGTGTGAGGGGATCAGACCTCGATTCCTTCCAACAAACTCACCTCCTTTAGGCGGTTCAGCTGTCATCCTCCACAGGTCTGAAGGGGGAAAAAATGAGATAGGTCAGGATCCCCTCAGATCTTAACCCATCAAGACCCTATCATCAGCACTCAGAAGGCTGAGGCAGGAAGGATCTAGCAAGTTTTAGACCAGCATGGGCTACAAAGTGAGCTCAAGGCCAGCCTGAACTGCATGCACAG
>PVJA010015111.1:0-46058 GCA_004027025.1 Myocastor coypus | reverse complement strand
CCTTGAGCTCACTTTTGTAGCTCAGGCTGGTCTCGAACTTGCACCGATCCTCCTGCCTCAGCCTCCCGAGTGCTGGGATTACAGGCGTGCGCCACCACACCCGGCTGTTTGCTTAATTTTTGAAAAGGCAGGAAGGTGGTAGAGATCACACGGACATGGACCGTTAAGAATTCCCACAACAGAAAATGCTAAATTATAATTAGTTGCCAAATCTTGTCATTGTGTTTTCCAATTTGGTTCTTTTTATATTAACTTCCTTGTTATCTGGTGGAAATGTGTCATGGTTTATACAAAACTCCAAACAACATGAGGAAAAACAATATATTTATTCTACTTTATTCCATGAGAAATGGAGACTATTTGATTTTAAGGTCATTTCCTTCTTTTTTTGTTTCGATTTGAAGATTTAGAGAGTAAGGAGCCTGAATTCAACAATGTCAGGACTGTTCGTGGGGAGTTTCTCTCTTTTGTTCACAGAAGTTAACCTTATAGATTTCAAATTATTTTCCTAACTCTAGTTATAATACAAGGTTTGGGACCAAACATCTTAGTTGGAGCCTGGCCCATTATTATACTCTCCCATGAAATTACATTATCCTCTCTGGACATTCATTTCCACATCACACAAGGCAGATAAAATGCCCACACTGAAGACAATTATCTGTGTATATAACAGATAGTAAAGATGGATTCCTCTCCTATTTTCTTTTGCTCTAAGAGAGGATAAAATAACCACCCCCATACTCATTTACATCTCTGTTGCAGCTAGTATAGAGACATCAGTTGAAATGACTGAATCGTAGAAAAATAGTGACTATGTTTTCCAAAATTAATGCCAGTAGCCAAATCGAGAGGATTCAAGCCGTCTTGGAGTATTTTGGCTCGGTGAGACCAGAAGTCCAGAACTTAGAGTGGGGTCTTCCCCCTCGCTAGCTGGGTGACTTCCATCTTTACAAGCTTTAATTTCCTCCTCTATTAAAAAGGGGTTAAGCTGGGTGTGGTGGTGCACGCCTGTGATCCCAGCACTTGGGAGGCTGAGGCAGGAGGATTGGTGCGAGTTCGAGACCAGCCTGGGCTACGAAAGTGAGCTCAAGGCCAGCCTGAGCTGCATAGCGAGACCCTGTCTCAAAAAGACAAAAAAAAAAAAAACAAAAAAAACAAAAAATAAAGGGGGTTAAAATAAGAGAAGTTCTAGTAACCACAAACTTCAAAGTTATGAAGATTAAATAGGTAGTATGGACAAGTGCTTTTATCTTTCCAATCAGGGCAGGGACTCACCCCATCGGGGGCTCTTTCATGCTTTCGTTGTGGCCAGGACTCAGTGGGATTATTATCCTGAAGATCTGGATGAAGACCCAGCGATTCTCTCTTGCAGTTTAACCATGCTGATTTGTATGTGTTTAGGGCCAAAATAGAATTTATTACCGCTTTCTCACTGTCCGTACCACTTCCATTTTGAATTCAGCCATCCAGCTTGAGTAAATAGTGGATGGATTACCTGTCACAAATCTGGATGGCTCTGCATAACCAAACTGAATGTTATGCTTAAGATTGCTAAGTATAGAGGAGGGAGAAGATTTGTTTTCTCTATTATCTACCTGAGGACAAAATTTAGTCTTAAAAGACACCAGTGCTCACTCTAAGTTTTGTTAGTGTCTCTTGATTATTTTCTGAACCCCTTCAAGGCCCACAGGAAGGCTACCTGCTGAGGTACCTTAGATACCCAGGGTGATTATGCACCCAGCAGCAGGGATCTGTGTGCTGGCAATGAAAGGTAAAGCTTCCCTGTATTCTGAATAGCTTAATCTCCAAAAGTAAACCATGCTGGACACTGTAGGGAGGACATTCACATGTATATCGCAGAACTCCAGTGCGCAGATTGGGACAAGGGTACCCATGTTTTTCTTTGAACAATGGACGGACGTAGTACTTATTTTTAACCATTTCCAGATGCAAGCTACAAAGTCACATAGGAGATTTATTTCTTTTACAACAAAGTCAATTGGGCATGACACTAATGTATTGTTTCAAGAAAAGTCTAACTCAACTAAATTGAGGCCCAGTAGGAAATTTAAAGAGAAGCAATTTCTGTTATCGATTTTAATGAATACCATTAAGTGATAACCAAAAAGAAAGAAGAAGAAAAGACTAGGTATTTCCCAGAAAACATCCTTTCCAGTCTTCTAAATTATCATGACAACACAATCTTCAGCTGTGAAGTTAATTTCCTCCATAATTACATCCTATTTAGAGGTGCGATTGCTTAGAAACACCCTCCTGGTGAGAAAGCATTTTTATTCTAGTGAAGGATGTAGAAGAAGGGGTCCCCAGCACCATGTGGCAAATATTTATTTTCCTGGCTTTGCCCTTGGGGCATTTAACCATCAGGGTGCCTTGGGAGTTCCTGTGTGTTGGCAGGAGTTTCTCAAGCCCAGAGCAGTGGGTGGAGGATTCCTTAAAGAGACTTTCAGGGTGGAGCTTCAGCTGCTATGTGTAGACGGCACTTGCCTTGAGTTCAAGGGACTCTCAGGAGACACTTATGCTCTCCCTGGCTGGTAGGAAAGGGAATTAAATGAGCCTTAGCTTTACTGCTACAGATATATAGGAGAGAAGGTGATATACTTCGGAAGAAATGTTTTTTACTACCCTCAAGCTCATTAGGATACAGTAAAATCATTACAAGTTTGATTATATGATGACACAGACAAGTATATTTTAGCACTGGCCATCTCCCAAGTCCTTCTTTATATCCATTTATCTAATGATCATGTGGAAGGGCAAACACCCACAATCTGGAATGTCTTTCAGCTGGTCGTAACATCTTCATGCTAAGGGCTAAAAATGAGAGCAAGGTATTTCACTATAATGTAGGCGAAATTCCTATTTTCAAACCACCAGAAAAAAAATCAGGCCAGAGCATTCTGGTCAATGGTTGTAAGAGATGAATCCCAAGGCCCTCTCACGCATTTCATGTCAGATCAGAGAGTGTTCATGACAGCCCTGAGTCCAGCTCAAGGAGGCCCTAATTCTATTACCGCCTTATCCAGGCACATTATTTTTGCTCATTAACGAGATGGCATCATAATGGAGCATGCAGCAGCCAGAGTGATTAGCAAAGCGCCTCCCTCCATTCTTCAAAATGTCATCAACACACTGGTCAGGAAACAAACTCATTTTCTGACTCTGCCGTGATTTGCAGGGTTTCAGGCACAGATGATAGCTTGTCTGCTTGGTTTAAAAGAGCTCCTGATATAACAGAACCTGACACTGTTTACTTCAGCCTATTATGCCTGCTGCATTCACTGAATGCTTCACTGGAGAAGAAAAATCGAAAGAAGGCTATTCATTGTAATGCCAGCTGCTTTTTAAAAAAGGAAATCAATTTTTGCTTGAGCTCAGAATGTACTCCGCAGGTCCATAGTGACCTACCACTTTTGATGTCAACAACAAAAGGATCTGCCTGAATTTTCCACCACAATCACCCAACAGCTCAAAGAACATTGAAAATCCTAGATTAGTTTCATTTTAGTTTATGTTCAAATTGCTATCCACTCATCCCAACAATATCACAAAATAGAAAGCCTTGGGTGACACAGCCCTTGCTTGGCAAGCTGTGGGAGGACCTTGGGATTTGCCTTCCACGCCAGGTTTGCTATAAATTACTTGGCAGGACCATTTTATGATGAAAATAATTAGTTATGTTTAGTATTTATAGCTAGTATCATGATGCCTTTCTGCACTGCTAATTAATTATTTTATGGCCAGCATGTTTCAAATGCAATTAGTTAGGTATGGCAATGATCATAATATTTTGCATATTCATGACAACATTCTGCCTATTTACAGCAAAACTTGGGTGTCAAAATCAGTTATTTTCCTTTTGTTATTAGGCAGAATAATTACAGGAAACAATAACAATTACCTCTTGCATATGAATAACGGTCTACAATCCGGCACTCCATTGGTGTCCCCCATGCATGCACCCCTGTGAGTTCTTACAGGGAGACTAGGAGGCCACACGGTGGCGAGGTTTGGTGGGGTCTTTAGCCAGCTTGGAGGTCACAAGCCAAAGCTTTGTTCTTTTCTTACATCTGCCTGGAGCCTCATTTTGGCTGTTTACTGGGTGGCACAGTTTGCTTTAAAAAAAGATCATTCTGGTCCTCCCCCCTAAAAGATAAAAGTATTGAGGAAGAAAATTTTGGCTATCTAAAGAAACAGAGGAGTCAGCTGGCCCTTGGCTGTTTGGAATAAAGGTCAAACTTTTATTATTATTACCATCATTATTATTATTGTTACTATTAATTTATTCTTTAAAAAGTAGGTGTCGAGGTTTCTGAAGAGAGCAACTGGGTCTTCTTAGTTTTTCTGCCCTGGAGCTCAGAGACAGGTTGAGTTGCTGCTTATTCAGTTTTCGTATCCACAGGCATACTGCCCTACGTCAAACTATTGAACAGTCCTTAAATCCTGAGAGCCCTGATGTAGTGTTGCCCTGCAAAGCCCGGGAATGTTCTCAATTAGCTTGCAGACAAGAACAATGACATATGCTCCCTTCCAGAGCTCTGCCTATTTCTCTTTACTTTAAGCCTCCCTGACCAGCCATAATCCCACACTTCCTTTTTCCCATCTGTCTCTGCAAAGTGCCGAAATAGTAAAAGTCAAGAAAACATTGACCACTGATGACAGAGAGCTAGCTAAGAATTTCCCTTTAAAGCAACCTGTGAGGATTTGGAGATGAGCAATAAGGCAGGGAAGTGAAACATTTACATATTTCCAACTTTTGTTTTGAAGCCTAGACTAGTAAGAAAAAAAAAAAAAGAAAGAAAGTCAATGAAATTAGATTTTTAAACGTGTATGCCATAGTCCTTTGTTAAAACCTGTTTACAAATGTGGAGTCCGTGACCTCAGATTGCCATATTTCTCCCTCTAAAGAATGTGAAATTCGTTTTCCTCTCACCAAATTCTTTCCTGCTTTTAATTCAAGCCCATTTCCATTCACTGAGTTTGTTGCTGATGTGAAGCACAAACTGGCTTTGAAGTTAATAATCATTATTTTCTCATTTCTTGGGATAAAGGCAAAAAGAGTCCCCTTAGCATTCCCTCAGAAACCATTTTTTATCCCTTTAATCATCTCTGTCACTTCTCTGAACTTGTTCCAGTCTTACCACATCTGCACATGACAAGCATGAGTTCGCAGTGTTCTTAAACATACTCCCAACTTCATTCTTAAAACCATCTGCCAGCACTTGGGTCCAAGTCCAGAATTAATCCTGCTGTTTTAACAACTCTGGTATGGGTCACAGGCTGACTGTTTTGATGTCTTTGGAAAACAGAAGATAATGAAAACTAAAACTTAAAACAGCAACACCGAAAGGCCCACAGGGAAATGATGTTTTTAAGGTGAATGGCCAACTTTGGTAATGATAGTCTTCCTTTCTGACCTCAAAGCTGGACTGTTTTTCCAGTGAGTCTTGAAAGTCCAATGTGGTCAAAGGCACAGGGCCTAGAAATGTCAATGCCATTCAGAATCCCAGTAAGTGGAGAATCCCAGCACAAAGCCCAGCTCATTTGTAGTGATCCCTCCAAGTTCTGTTCTATTCTAGGGTGAGGGTGTGGGTTTGAGACTTTTGATTTGAATCCAGCCCTTCATGTGATATTTATTATAAAATCCTGACAATTATTATTTTATGAGATTCTTCATCATCTCTAAGACAAGGTGAAAATGCAGAGATGAAATGTCCTCTAAAGCACTGGTGTGGAAGCAGATGCAATGAATCAGTTCTTGATAAGTCATGATTATTTGATGCACAGATTTATAAATTTGGACTGGTAACCTCATCTGTTCTTCACTTAATGTGTCCAACTCCCCACTGTGCTTTCTTGGGCCCTGTCCCTAACTCCCCTGCTCTAACACTACTGTCCTTTCATCTAGAAGCTCTGCCTACTGTTCAGAGCCATTTGATACCTGTTGTGAGTTGGATGATTGTGATTCCTTTTCTATAAGAATCCATGCAAACTGATTCTCTTCCCATAGCCTCAACTACAGCTGCAGATGTTCCCTTAAGTAGAGAAATTCAAAATGCAAACATGTTGTAGTCTTGATGAGCTATTCATGTTTTTTTGTCATCAAAGAGTAGGGTAAGAAGAATAATGCAGGCAAAGTGCTTTTAGTAATTGAGAACCTAATCAATTCCATATTGTAATTGGCCCTGTCATCTGTTTACACACCTTTCATGAGTTTACAATTGTGCTCTTTACAGGCAGGCTTTCTCCAGCCCTGCAGGTTGGGAAACATCTGTATTCTGCTCTCTGAACACAGCAGAGAGGTTATGTTAAAAGAGAAACATCAGTAACATTTTACAAACAGATTTTGTATTCATTTAACTCCTAATTGTGAAATATTAGCACTGGACATCTCTTTCAGCCCAAGAGAGAGCTCTCTGGTGTTTATGATTTATATAAACAGTTGATGTATTGAGACAACTTAGAAGATTTTAATGTGTGCATTATTAGTTTATATTAGCCTGGTACATCTTTGAATAATTTGTAGGCCCTTTATTGTCATCCAACTGAATGACTGAACACATTCTAAGCTGTTTAATTTTAAAAAAGTTTCTCTTTTCCAATTATAATTTTCACACTTCTTATATTTCTAGAAACTCCACAGAATCACTAATATATTTCCATGAAGATTGACTTGTAGCAGGGTTCTATAGGGATTCAAGCTGACATCTGTGCAACAGTGCCTGAGAGAAAGAAATATTAATATAGTTCCTGCTATATGATGATAGACATTAGAATGCTATTAACAAACCAACTTCTGAAATAGAAACTGACACCATATTGGGCATTCTGATCTTAGCCTTAACCCTGCAATATGATCTGGAACCAAGACAAGATTACTGAAGAATTATAAACAGCTGATGCAAGAAGAAATTTTTTTTTCCCTTTTATTTTTCTTTACACTCTTTAGGTATCTGATATGAATGAACTTAGAGAAAGTAGTCTATGGCTTTTCTGGTTTTTTGCTTTAACTTCTGTTTTCACAGGGCAATGACCCTACCTCCAAAATATATGTCTCATTTTTCTAGGGAAAAGATAGATGAAAGCAGGAAAATCACTACATATTTTCATACTTCAGTTTAGCTGAGATGCATATAAATGCAACAAATTCAAGTGGAAAGAAAGTGTGGCTAATCTCCTTAGTCCCTGGGCCCTGCCAGAAATTTCTAGAGAGGACCCACTGAGTGCAACACATTGCGCTTCTGCCCAGCAGTGCACCTGCACAAGGTCCCCATGCGGTGTCCTCCACTTTGATGACAGCAGGGTCAGATGGGCTGCTCTATAGCTCTTCATCAAATGCTTCCCCACTTCTTTAGAATTTTTGTAAGCTCACTAATACCAGTTTAATGAGTACAGGTGCATATAGCTGTGCTTTTATCAGTTCAGTTTACACTCTTTCTTATCAACACAGGTACATGATTGTGTTTTATTTGCAAGCCATTGCCCTGGCAACCACAGAACATAGTGCACACAGTGCCCACCCTGGTCCTTGGAGTTGCTTGGCGTGCAGGAATTTTCAGAAGACAACTAAATATAGTTACCCATCTTCTTCTAGAGAGTCTCCCACTGTTAAAAATGACATATTCCATCATCACGAAGCTGTCTACCTCACTCTGTGTTCCATCTGTATAATACTTCCCTATTTGCATTGACATTACCCTTTCCCTTTGACAGTCACCACTTAAGAAAGTAAGCGCTTTCCAGAGCTATGATTGCACTTCTGTGGAGGATGTGGGGATTCGTCCCCCACTTGCTGCTGAGGAAGGTTACCACAGAAAAGCCAGGAGGAAAGGCCTGAGGTCTATAGCAGGATGCAAACAGCAGAAGCCTCTGGGGGCTCTCACCAGGATGAGCTACCTCCTCTCCAGGCTGTGCAGAGCTGAGCATTCCAGGGCTGATTGTTTGCAGGCCGCACAAGGGCACCCAAGCAGTTCCCAGCACTGTGATCTCACCATGCAGCACGAGCAGATGGCTGCGGTTCCGAGACCGACTAAGTGCTTCAGGCTGTCTGTTGCAGCCAACAGGGTGAGCAGCCCATCTCTGAGCCCCACTGCTGGAGGGCCAGAAGGCTGTAACTGCAGTTTCAACATTTTAGACTTAAGGACCCATAAAAAAGTGCCCTTCTTGCTCTTTGTTATAATTTTAGAACAATATTTATAAAGCAGAGAGGAGAAAAGTGTCTTCTCTGTTGTTTTCATTGTCCACATCAACTGAGAATGTATTTCTAGGACAGGTATTGTGTAACTTTTCTTTTATCTTGACCCAACTGTTAAACACTAATTGCCTTTGTTTTCACAATAATGACCTTGACCCAGCAGGTGTCTGTGCTCTTCATCTGCACACAGTCATGGGAATCACTTGGGCTTGTGTCAATGTCCCTCACAACATCTGAGAGACATCCATCCAGATTGTCATAGTTTGATTTTAAAGGGATTTAATTGCCACAAAGAGCATTTGTGAACTAGTACTTTCCACCACATCTAACAATTTCATGAAGTAATTGCTAGCAGAAACAAAATCTGTATTTATTAATGTTTATTGTTTTTCCAGCAGAAATTAATTTTCAAAGCATAGTTTCAAGTGCCATTTATATTCAGAAATAAATAGAGCAGATGTGTTACTAGGCCAGCTTCAGGATATTCTAGGAGACCCAGCGTGCCAAATGCATGAGGCACTGAGCAAACCCTCAGAGGGGACTGGCTCCACAGAACCAGTGTTTGATCTAATCCACTGCTTGAATGAGACTGAAACAGATTTTTGCTTTTCTTCAATGTTGGTAATTAGCAAAGTCTCCCTAGGTCTAGTTTCATTTAGAATAAAGTAAATAATATTCATGATCCGGTCATTTCTGATGTATTGCTAGGGAGTTTAAAATGCGAACAATGCATTAAAACAAGTTGTTGCATTGGACAGTCATCATAAAGGATTTTTCTAATGGTGCAGGATTTTAGAAAGAAAATAAAGTTCCCTGTGCCTAAGTCTTATAGCACACAATGTTCATAAAAGAACTGCTAAATGTTGCTGTTCAAAAACTCCATGAAGAGTCATGAATATTTTTAACTACAAGAGATAGATATGCACTTATATAATTTAAAATCTTATTTTCTATCTTTGCTGAATAGAAAAGGACCTGTTAGATGTCCTGTCCTCACTTATCTTTTCTATACTTCTAAAAATAAAATGGACATCTTGTTAAAAGATGACAGAATGCCTGTTTTATTGAAAAATTCTTTTTTCACATAGAGGATGATCTACACACCAGTTCTCAAATTGCCAGCCTTTCTCAATCAAAGAGAGGTGACGAGGTGACTGAGCTCTCCCTCCCGTACAATAATGCTTCCACACATCATCTCCTGCCAAAACTCAGCTCTACCCACGCAGCAGACAGGGGTGTTACCTGCGTGGCCAGAACGCCGTGAGCAGGCCCTCTTTTCACCACGTCCGCCTTTCTACAGCCCATGGGCTCTTTCCCCTGCATCTGCTCTGATGCAGAACTGCTAGTCTGAAGAAGAAACTTTACAGTCTTAAACACTCTGGTGCGCCTTTTGATCTTCTGTTTTGCAAGGTGAGCTTTGAATTTTTATAAACAACATTTTGTGATGGCAAAAACTTCTGATGAGGCCAAAATTGAGCGTAAAGCCAAAGGAAGATTTAACGATGTCTTGCGCTTGGTTCTACGATCTCTCTTCTACTACATTGTAATAGAACACTCTTTGCTTCCTGACTTAAATGTTGGTGTTATTCTCTGCTAAAGAGTCAAACTTGGATTTACTTTTCTCGCCTAATTAACAACTACAGGGTTTGTATGAAATCCCCATTCTTTGATAATTTTGTGTTTCAGGATATTGAAGAGTAACTGCGAATTGCCTGTTGGCTCAGTAGTACTGTCACCCTGAGGCAATGACCTAATTGGCTGTTCTGTCCTATAGGCAGTGGCACCCCAAGGGGGATGTGAGAAAAGTGGGCAGAAAAGAGAGCCTTTGCCCTGGGCTTCTCATGGGAGATTAGGTTAGTTACGGCCTAAAAGTCCCATTTCAAGACAATAGACAAGAGGCTCTATCAGCTTAGAGACTTGCATAATGGCTCTGGAGCAGCAGATCTCCTGCAGGTGGAGAGCATGTGTATACCTCAGTCTTCATAGTCACAAAATGCACCAGTGTCTGAGGAGTTCTAAGATATAAATATAACTTGAAGATGAAACATGCATTATACTACCTTGCATATGATCAGTATTGAATTTTGGTACTAAACTACAAAGTCCTTTCTTTCTTTCTTTTTTTTTTTTTGTCTTTTTGAGAAAGGGTCTCACTATGCTGTTCAGGCTGATCTCGAACTCACACTGATCCTCTTGCCTCAGCCTCCAGGGTGCTGGGATTACAGGTGTGCGTCACCATGCCCACGCTTGCTTGCTTTCTTTCTTTCTTTCTTTCTTTCTTTCTTTCTTTCTTTCTTTCTTTCTTTCTTTCTTTCTTTCTTTCTTTCTTCCTTCCTGAAAGTGTCTTGCTGGGCAATTCAGCTTGTCCTTGAACTCATAATCATCCTCCTGCTTCAGCCTCCTGAATGTTGGGATTATAGGTATCTGCCACCATGCTCAACCTTACAGTATTTATTAGTACAAGTTCGTAGTACATAAAGTTTCTCATGTGCAGCTGGTACATGTACACAACACATCCTGATTCCTTTTTCATTCCTTTCCTTCTCTCCTTGCTTCCTTCATCTCTTGACCATTTTCCTTTTTAAGAAAAGAACTATCTTCCTAGACACTTGATCTTAGCCAAAAGGCCGAGAAGCGATAGAACTATCTTCCTATTATCTTTTGTGATTTATTTGTATTTTGAATTTCCCATATGAGAAACTATGTGATATTTAAGTTTGTGTGTATAAACATCACATTTTCTCTATCTATCGTAGGCAGCTTCTAATACTCACTTTTTAAATACTTAGGTACTATAAGTTATCCTGCCATAAACATGGACATGCGTACATAACTATAAGTGAAGACTTTAACCAAAGTCCTACACATGAAACTTTCTTTGGAGAGTTTTATATTATAAAATCATGTGCTTCCTCTTTAATGCTTTTTAAAAGATATATGGTGAACATCCTATCTGTTTAATGTTTACCTTAAGGAATAGGAATAAGAAAGGTAAAAGATGAGGATAATTTCAGTTTATGTGGTCACAAATGAGGTAGAGAATCTGATTTGTGATGCTTGGATTTTGACTTGATTAGAAAAATAGAAGCAAATTAGACTGTTTGTTTTTGCTCCCTAATTCTCGAGATTAAACTCAGAGCCTTTGCACTGGGCTATACTCCCAATCCTTAATTTTATTTTATTTTGAAGAAGAAAAACAACCGCAAAAGCCAATACTCTTTTCTAATTTCACTGTTTAGAGATAGTGTCTTGCTGAGTTGTCCCACCTGGGCTCAAACTCGATGTCCCTCTGCCTCAGCTGCACCCATCCTGCTGGTGTGGCAGGCGTGTGCTATTAGTTTCAAGGGATTGCAGTACCCAAAGGCACTGATCTTTGTTAATTAACTTTTCAGGTAACACAAGCCTCCCCAGTCTATCTATGTGAAGTCCTAATGTTGTCAGTAATTCTCAGCACAGCGCCACCTGATACTTGGGTGTCCCTGAACCTTTGTAAGAGGACTGTGAGGTAAAAACTCTTTTTATTCTAATTCTGAACCTTTGCTTGCCTTTCTTATTTTGCTGCTATCTATCCCAGTGCTAGAAAGCAATCATGAATAAAAGTGCCCTGGTACCCCGGTTGGGAGAGGAGCACCCAGCCGTGCCCTGATGATGTCGCCTCCACTGCCACACTCTCATCGTTTGAAAATAAACAGCCGGTTTCTTTGTCCAGTGCCCGGGGTTTCTAGGATCCTGCCTCTGCACTCATGCGGTTCGAGCGAGGCTGGGGGACTGACGCATGCGCGCACGGCGTCGATGACCCACGCTGGGCGCAGTGGTTGTCTGGTGGGAAAGCACTGTTTAGTCGGGAATTTGTGAGCTAGATCTGTCCTTTTCTCTTTCAGGTCACAATTTTTACTCAAAGAACAATGGAAATTCACCCTGTGGTGATTCACATTTGGGTTCTGGCAGGCATTTTCTCAAAACAATGGATGAAATGAGCTGGTCACTTCAGGATAAACAACTGGTAGCATTCGCTGCCAGTGATAAAGGTTGAACTTTTAAGCAAAAAGTCAAGATTTTAGAAAATTTATATGTACCATTATCAGCTTGATAGCTTCCAGATACTTAAAGGCCCTTTTTGGAGAGACTGATGTTGGTCATAACAAATGTGGCTAATTGGTTCGTGAAATATGTCAACCTTTGGGAGATCAGTACAACTTAGTGGCTCAGGTCTAGATGTCTCCCCAAAGCCCCATGCACTCGTAAGTGGGGCTTTTACAGGTGGCTGGATGGAGGAAGCGTGAGACTGGGACTGATGGGGCCATGCTGGGGTGAAAGTTGCCCACCCTACATGTGCATGCTACCTGTCCTTAGGGATAGAACACAGGGGACAGGAGAGGTCTATGGCCATCGCTTGCTGCTTCTGCTACTGCCTGGTTTCCTGCCTTCTGCCTGCCATACCATGGACTATTTCGCCTGTGCCATACTACCTACCGTACCTCAGAGCCAGCTGACTGTGCACTGAAACCTCTAGTAACTGCAAGCAGAATAAAACCTTTCCTCCTTTTAATTTTGAGTGTTGAATATTTTGTCACAGCCACAAGAAAAGTAGCTATACCACTTAGGGAACAGAAAATTTCCACATGAGTGTAGTATGATGCATGGTGCAAGGGTCCATGCAAAATGCAAGTTACAGCCGGGTGTGGTGGCGCACGCCTGTAATCCCAGCACTCGGGAGGCTGAGGCAGGAGGATCAGTGCGAGTTCGAGACCAGCCTGGGCTACAAAAGTGAGCTCAAGACCAGCCTGAACTGCATAGCGAGACCCTGTCTCAAAAAAGACAAAAAAAAAAAAAAAAAAAAAAAAAAAAAAAAAAAAAAAAAAAAAACAAAATGCAAGTTACAGCAATGGGCTTTAATGAGGGTTTTAACATTTTACTTCTACAGTTTCAGGTTGGTTATTGTGACTAATTTGTAAGGAAGTATCATTTGTTGAGTTCTGGTAGAGTGTAAAAAATATTCACAGCCTACGTGAAAAGCTCCCTAAAGCACTTTCCCCTTTTCTAACTCTGGAATTGAGCACGGCCAGGTTATCTTCCTCTACTTCGGCCAGAAAACCAAATTGCAAATGGCTGAGGCAAAAGCAGACAGGAGGCTACAGCTGCCTTCTATTATATCACACACGAAAGAGGTTTGTGAAAGTTTAAAACATTGCCACTCTTCTTGGTGTGTTTAAAAAGTTGTTTTTATTTAAATATTTGTTGACATGTAGTGGATGTATTATTGTAACTTTAAAGTAAGTGGGTAAAAAGTATTTCTAAAACATTATAGTTTTCCCTCCTAAAAGAATAAATAATGACAGATATAACCACATGCTCAAAGCTCTTGAGGGGCTCAATATCTATCTATCTATCTATCTATCTATCTATCTATCTATCTAGTTTTATTCTTAAGATGTTAGTACTCGTATATTATATAAATGGTAATATGTACTTAAAATTCATCATGTATTTGCGTCATTTTTTAGCTTGACTTTCTGGTAATTCTTTAACTGTTGATTTTTGCAGATATATAAGGAGATCCTCTTTTTTTTTCTGGGTGATTTAGGAGCACAATTTATCAATGAATGTCTCTTCATTTTCCTTTATTGATAGGAGGGCTTACATCTAATATTCATGCTGCTTCCTACTGCCACTTTGGGTTTAAACTCACCTCTGTAATAGCCAACACTGAAGGCAGATTTTTGTAGACTCAGAAGGACTTGTTTCAGGGTCCATAAGTTTCATGGCTTGGCAAGCACAACAGCCTGGAAATCCTGCAGCAGCAACGGTCAGTCCCGCTGCAACCACTACAGTGGCCATGTACTGGCCTATACTGGGATTGTGTCTTATCCGTGCAAGGCCATGGCCACCAATCGCCTGCTTCTACCAAAAAGCAACACAGGAGCTGGGTAGATAGCTCAGCAACATAAGCACCTGCTTGGTAATCACAAGGGCTTGAGTTTGATCCCCAGTGTCACACACACACACACACACACACACACACACACACACACACACCCCACAAGTACCAGTTGCAAACTGAACCCAATTAACATTTTTCTGAATGCAAAGACTAAAGCATTCTGGAACCAGGAAGTTTAGAAACTGCTATGCTAGATGGCTTCTTCTAAGGGTTTGAAAAACTTGGAATTTTGCATATAGAATTTTCACTTCATGGCCTTATTAGTCCTATGAACAAATAGACTCATTCCTGGGATGACTATAAAATAGGAAATGTCATACTCTGTTATGATATTAAATATGTTTCTCCAGTCTATTGCTTCTATTGCTACTTTTGGAGTTTCAAGAGCACATTACCATATTATAGACTCTAAGAAAAAAGTTGTCAAACTTTTCTCACATTCAATTTTCTAAATATACTGGGGGTGGGGTCTGATGTTCTGATTAGCATGACTTGAGTGATAGCATATATTTTGAGTTTTCCCATAAGCACAACTTTAGTTTTGTAGCTTGTTGCTGCTTTAATATGCATTATTGGCGCTTTTTTTTTTTTTTTTTTTTTTTTTTTTTTTTTTTTTTTTTTTTTTTTTTTTTTTTTTTTTTTTTTTTTCTTCATGTTATGTATCTGATATGGGGCCTGACTGTGCACCTCAGATTCGTAGCAATCCTCCTATTTCCAGCTTCTCCAGCGCTGGGATTACAGGTGTGCGCCACCATCCTGGACTCATTCACAGGTTCAGTGTACCCCAGGGGTGGGACTGGGGAGGCATGCGGGGCTGGGTATTGAACTCTGGTCCCTGTGCTTGCCAAAGCAGGTGCTTAGTCCATTGAGCTATCTTGCTGGCCCTACATTATTGTCTTGATTTGTATTGCTTTTAATATTCATAGAATGTTTGTTATTTTTAAACTTTTAAATAAACAAGCAAGCCGGGCGTGGTGGCACACGCCTGTAATCCCAGCACTCGGGAGGCTGAGGCAGGAGGATCGGTGTGAGTTCAAGACCAGCCTGGGCTACAAAAAGTGAGCTCAAGGCCAGCCTGAACTGCACAGCGAGACCCTGTCTCAAAATAAATAAATAAATAAATAAATAAATAAATAAACAAGCAAACTACAGGATTTATGTTACATTTTATTCTTAATTTTAGTCACTTTTTTTTTTTTGTCACTAAAACATACCCCACACCTAGAGCTTAAAGGAGAGGTTTCTTTTGGTGTTAGTCTGTACAGCTTTGCATCCACAGTTGGGACACTCCAACGCAGGGTGGTACAGCACATTAGCATAGCTGAGGCAAGGCCACTCATGCCACTGTGGCCAAAAGTGGAGAACAGAGGGGCTAGGCCGGATGTGCCCCTCCAGGCCATGGCTGCTGAGAGCAGTCTCCTTGGAGCGGATGTCACCTTCTAACAGCGAACCAGCTACACTGGCCCTGTACTCCAGCTGCTGTGCAGAGGTCATGCATGCCTAAGGCTGCAGGAGGCTTTAGAGGGACACGGCCAGTGGTTGCCACCATGATGTACCCTCTCTCACATTGGCTTTGTGCGCTCCTGAGGCTTTCCTCGGTGGTTCCATATTGTTGGCTTCTCCAGCTTTCTGGGGCCTCCACTGCCCTTTTGGCTTTGATTTCACAACTTCACACACACACCCTATCAAAGCCACACTGTTTCAGCCTTCTCCTGAAATGTGGGTGAGTCTTCCTTCTTGCATTCTGTGAAACCACTGGAGGTTGAGGCTAGAGCATCCCTTGAACCCAGGAGTGGAGGGTAGCCTGGGTAGTTTAACAATATGCCATCAATCAGCCAGTTATTCAACAAGGAGAAAGAGACAGCAGTTTTCTCTCTGCCACATGAGGACACAGTCAGAAGATTGCTAGGTGGAATCTAGAAAGGGAACTCTCATCAGGAGCCTGGGGCTGACTGTGTTGGGTCCAGGCCATGACCCTCTAAGAGCGGTCTCCTTGGAGCAGACGTCACCTCCTAACAGCGAGCCAGCTACACTGGCCCTGCACTCCAGCTGCTGGCCAGAGATCCTGCCTAAGGCTGCAGAGGGCTTTAGGGGCACATGGCCAGCATGCCCTGCTCTTGTGTTTTCTAACTTCAGAACTATAAGGAATAACTTTTGCTGTTTAAGCCACCCAGTGTGTGGTATTTTGTTTTGATAAGCTGACCAACAGGAAATGTACATAAGATAACATTTGGTGGACATGGCAATTTTAAGGTGTGAACCAAAACACAGTTGCCCTGGGCTTTGTTTACACTCTGTTTCATTATCAATGAAGCAAAGAAGGTCGTGTTGCAAGCGTCATCCTCACAGTAGTGTGGAGTTGCTCATGAAGGCATGAGTAGTTCCTTCTGCAGGTCTGGAGATGTGCTGGTGGGTATGGTCATCAGCGCACACTGTTATCACTGCCATCTTAAGGATGAAGCAGTTGACTTCAGCTTCAAAATTTTGTCCTGGATATCTTTTGCAGACCCATGCAGTGCTGGGCCTTCTGTCACAGCAACCACTGAAGAACAGTAGCCATGGCCCTCTGCTGTCCCATAGCTGTGGGTCTCAACAAAGACTACAAAGTAACTAAGTATGTGAGCAAACCAAGGCATAGCCGCTGCCATGGATGTCTGAGCAAACACGCAAAGTTCAAGCAGGACATGGTCTGGGAGGTCTGTGGCTTTGCCTCCCTATGAGCAGTGTGCCATGGAGCTGCTCAAGGTCTCTAAGGACAAAGAAAAGGTTAGGGACACACATCCAGGCCAAAAGGAAGTGTGAGGAGCTGAGCAACATGCTGGCCACCATGAGGAAGGCCGCTGTTAAGAAGGACTGAGCTACTCTGGAATAAAATTTTATAGAAAAAAAAGTCCTCAATCATTTTGTTGGTGTGGGTTGCATCAATCCAGGAAGATCTCTGATCTCCACAAAGTTTTGTGCAAAGAGAGAGAACTGTAGGAAGCTGCATGACATTTAATTGACCCCAAAACATCTTGGTATTATATGGAGATATGTGCCACTTTCTGCAGTCAAGGCTGAGTCAGCAAAGGTAACCACTGAGTGGGGAGGAGTGGCTTGGTGCAGTGTTCTTGGAATAAAATCTCTCTGTCAAGGTCAATGTAGGAATAACATGCTTAGGCTGGTTGTTTGATGAGAATTTCCAGGGGGATATGGTCAATGGTTTCAAAGAACCACTCAGGTGCTATAGCATCCCCAGGAGATATTAAGAAAGCAAAGCCATTATTGCTCCAGCCCTGGTGGGAAAAAGGGAATAAATACTGCAGGAATTCAGAAAGAGAAGTGTGTGGAAAAGGCCTGTGAACGGAACTGCGGCCATGCTTGGAAAGCCATAGCTGCCTACAGCGATCCCCATTCTCTCTCCATCCTCTCATTCTGTGAATTTCAGCTCAACTGAAAGCACAAAGTTGAGCCGAACCTAAGTAGAAGCCAAAGGTCAGGCAGGCAGTACCTGCCTGTCGGGCTGCCGTGTGTGCACACGCACTTGTACACAGGCATGCAATAGAGAAGGCTGGAGGGCAATCTGGCTGGCAAGTGGAATGCATCAGATGTTCCTGATCCCCTGGTGCCCCAGGATCTGGCCTGGCCCTTTTCTGCTCTCACACACCACTCCACATGCTGACCCCGGGACCATTGGACACTTACACTACAAGTACTCACTCTGCCTATGCTCTTCTGCCTCAGCAGAAGCACCGCTTTTCAAAGACCCCTGTCTTTCTTGTAGTTTTTACCGTGCCTCCAGCTCCCTATTTTTATCAATATGGGGCCCCACTCACCCTTCTGTGTAGCACACTATTTTCTTTCTCATAAGTACCTCTTCATTTCTTGGGAAATATGTATTTCTCACTGTGATTGTACACTGCAAGCCCTTCGAGAGCAGGGCCTTTATGTTCTCTTGTCTGCTTACTCTCAGTCCTAGATAGACTATTGCTGACATATTCTGTGCTCTCCAAATGTAGTTGTTGGAGCTCCAAGTGAGTGAGTGAGTGAATAAATTGGATACTTCGTTGTGCAGTGTAAATCATATTGCCATGCTGAAGCTGGAAAGTCACAAGGAGATGTGGTGGTGGTGGTTACTAGGCTGAGCCCTGCAGAACTCGGCCAGGAAGTGTCAGGTCGTGTCAGTGCTGTGGCTGCTGAATCTATTGGCCTCAGAATCACAGAGAACAGAGTCATTGTTGAGCCCAGAATTTCCACAGTCTTGTCCTTACTAAAAGCAGGAACTGGAGAGCTTTAGAAATGGCAGTGAATGCCCTGGTTTTCCATGAGAATCTAGAAATACCAGGACCAAAGTGAAAGTCAATTGAATGCTTTTTTTGGGGGGGTTACATGATAATTGAACTCTTTTTTACATTATGACATGCTTATGATTTTGGTTCTTTAGCTTGTATTGTATTAAATTTCCTACCCATTTCATGGTTAAGAGGACCCAGCATGCCCATTAGCTGATAGATGTGAGGACCACAGATTTTATCACTTTTGCCAAGCTATCACTTTCCAGCCTACATTTCTGTACAAGGAAAATCCTTCCCCTCCCTTATTCTCTCCACCCTATCTTTACTTTTATCTCAGAAGAAGAATTTTTAAACTTGTTGTGATCCACACAAATCCGTTTCCTATGAATATTTGAACTTTGAATTGCCACACTTAAGATGCATAAGGATGATTGAGATTGATCCCATGGCTTGGCTGTCTGGCTGGGTGCTATGCTGGGTGATGTCACAAAGAGCAAGGGAGGCCCGGCTCACCCACATGGAGTTCTTGTTGGGGCCTTGGGGATTGGAAAGATAAAAACATTGGAAATAAACACATAAAATAGTTGTGAGCTGTGTTAGAGTGTGTCCAGGGGCTCTACTTGAGGTGAAGCTCCCAAGGGAGACCTTGCTGAGGGGGATTTAGGGTGCATGGGAACTGAGGCAGAGTGGAGTGCTCTCCACAGAGGGAAAAGGGCCGAGCCCCTGCACCAGCAAGGAGGCCCTGACATATGTATTAGTGGCTGTAAGAGGAGGCCGGCAGGGATGAGGCACAGTGAGTTAAGGCAGAGTAGCTTGTGACAGGGCGGAAGAGGAACGACGTACACTGCGGGCTGTGGTGAGGTGGCTTCATGCCAATCTGCAGTTGGGTGCCCATGTGGATGTCAAAGCTGCACTGTGACGTGATATTATTCCTATTTTAAGACACATTTGGCTATGTGCGCTGGGTGACAAACTGCAAATCAAATCCATTAGGAGGCTATGGCAGTGAACTACCATAGTAGTTTTGGCAGGAAACCAAAAATGAATGTAGGAAAAGAAGTGGACGGACTCATGACACATATTAGAGATGCTTTAAGCTGCCCTGCTCATGCCAGCACATAGGAAAAAGAAGAATCAATAAAGCTCTCAAGTTTCTAGAGAGAGGGTACTATAACACATTTGGTGAGGACATTGTCCCTTGAGCTAGATTGTCTGGGTTCCAGTCCTTTCTGAGATGTTTAGTAGCTGTTTGACCTGGGCAGTGTTCACCACACTATTTCTTGGCTTTCTTCTTCAAAAATTGGAAATAGCATGCATGTTATCCCCACAAGAAAGTTGTGAGCACTAAGGTTATGCTATACCTGGCTTGCCTATTAGCAGAAGTAGCCATTGGCACCTTGTTATGGCTTAGGTCTAGTTGTCCCCTCAAATCCCCATGCAAATATGGGTTAGCTTCTAGAGTTTGTGATTGATTCTTGATCCAGTGCTGAGATTATGGGTGTGAGTGCCCTGGGGCAGATACATCTGCATTACAGTGTGAGAAGGGGAGAGAGATTCCCTAGATGCTAGAGCTGCTGCTTCTCCTTTTTGTTCTTGTTCTTTGCCACCACCATGAACTGCTGTCCTCTGCCATGTGCCATCTATGCCTTGGAACCCACTGAGTATGGACTGAAACTTCCACTGACTACGAGCTAAATAAACATTTCTTTCCTTCATTTTGGGGGTTAGGTATTTGTCTTAGCAATGAGAGAAGAGTAACTGAGGCAGAATTTGGTATCAGGAGTTGGGTCATTGACATGACTAGCTGACCATGTGGATTATAAGCTTTGGGAATGGCTTATGGTAAGAGATAGGAAAGGTTTGGAGATGTCACCTACAAAAGAAGGGCTGGAACAACTTTGGCCGTTCTGTATGGGCAATTTCTGGTCAGAGCTCAGAAGATCAGAAAGCTGTTAGAAGTCCTACCTATAAAGACCACACTGGGAAGGTTTCTCCTGGGAAGAAGGATTGCCTTAGTCATTGGACTTTAGATGGTTTGTTATGGTTTGGCAGAAAGTTTGCATTTTGCTCATGTCCAGAGACTTACTAATTAATCTGGTAAAAGAAATTTCGAAGCAGCTAAATGCTGAAGCAGTGGCATGGCTATTGTTGGCAGTGTTTAGTCAAACTTATGTTGAGAATCTGGATCAAAAGCTTAGAAAGATGATTTAAACTGTGAGTTTGACCAGAAATAATGCTCTAATAAGGATGTGGAATACAAAGATAGAGCTTAAAGGATCTCCACTGCTGAGAAGGAACAAGGGAATGGAAAGGATGGCCTGAGGGCATCATAGGAGGCAGCAGGTCTCCACCCTTTGCAGCTTCAGAATTGCAAGGATGAGGGACTTTTTTTGTGCATCTAGCTCAGCCCACCATGGGGGCAGAGCTGGCATTACATGTGGTGCCAGGGATCAAACCACAGGCCCTGTGAACTTGCCTTGGCTTGCCTAAGCAGGTGCTTTAGACCCCTGAGCTATCCTACTGGTCTGGGTGAGGGACTTTGACTTGAGAAGAAAGTCGCAGAGCTCTACGTTCCAGAATGGCAGAAGGAGCCACACCTGGTTCCAGAATGGTGCTTTCATGGAGAATTTATTCCTTGGAATCAGAGTCAGAATTCTCAGGGATCCGGGAATTCAACTCTTTTTTTTTTTTTTTTTTTTTTTAGACAGGGTCTCACTGTACAGTTCAGGCTGGCCTTGAGCTCAGTTTTGTAGCCCAGGCTGGCCTCGAACTCTCACCGATCCCCCTGCCTCAGCCTCCCGAGTGCTGGGATTACAGGCGTGCGCCACCATGCCCGGCTTCAACTCTTAAAGCCAAGAGAGAAGAGAGCCTGACTAATGCTCCAGCTGTCAGCAGACCTTGACATCATCCATGTGGTGTTGGTTTTAGGCACTTGCAGAATGCAGGAGTCTTGAGGTTAAGAAGGCTTCCTCCTAGATTTCAGAAGAAGGCCTGGGAGGCCAGGCAGTATGCTCCTGAGAGGGCAGTGTGTAAAGCAGTGAGTGAGAAGCCTGTTCAGTGGAAACCCCAGAAGCTTGGAAAAGCCAGGAACATGGATCATCTAAGGGAAATGGCAAGGAGGTAGCCAAGCCAGCCTAACAGAGAAGCCATGGGAGCTACCACTAAGGGTACCATAGGAGCAGAGCCACATGGAGTTCATAATTCGCCACAGATTGCTTCAGATGTTCCTCATAGAACTACAGGACCTAATATTTTCCCTGTTGGATTTTTCTTTGGAATGGTAATGTTTATCTTATGCCAATGAATGTTGGATGTGTTTAATTTTTCATTTGTACAGGGGATCACAGCTAACAGTTTGCCTTAGATCTTTTTTTTTTTTAAATTAAAAAATTTGTTTTAGAATTTTTAATTTTATTTATTTATTTTTTTTCTTGTTTCAGAACCTTTGTTTGTTTATTCACTCATTTTTATGGCCAGCTCAGCCTGCCCCGACAGCAGGGCTGGCACAGCATGTGGTGCTGGGGATTGAACCGTGGTCCCTGAAGCCGCCCAAGCTTTCCCAAGTAGGCACTTTAGACCACTGAGCCATCCCGCCAGGCCCCCTGCCTTAGATCTTAGAAGTGACTTGTGACTTAGATTTTTCAGCAACACTGAAACTGTAGGACTTTGGCAATTCTTAGAGATGGACTAAAATTTCTTTGCATGAGGTCATGTTCAGGAGTCTTTGGGGGTCTAGGAGCAAAATGTTATGGCTTGTGTGTAGTTGGTCTCCCAAAGCCTCATGCAGTCATGGGGAAGGTTCTGGAGTTTGTGATCTATTCTTGATCAAATGTTGAGATTATGGGTGTGAGTGGCCTGGGGCAGATACATCTGCATTACAATGTGAGGAGTAAGAGAGGCTCTCTAGCTGCTGGAGCTGCTGCTTCTCCTTTTTATTCTTGGTCTTTGCCACAACTACGAACTGCTGTCCTCTGCCATGTGTCACTCTGCCTTGGAGCCAGCTGAGTATGGACTGAAACATCCAATAAATCTTTCCTTCCTTCATTTTGAGTGTCGGGTATTTGTCCCAGCAATAAGGGAAGTGTAACTGAAGCACACCTGTAGTGACTACTTTCTGAAACAGGAGTCGTGGGGAGTCATTAGAAAGATGGAGTCAAGTTTTGAAGGGAACTGTAAGGCATTCTGCTATAGACATAGTCAATTTGCATTGCCAAGTGGAACTACCACTGAAAATATCAGTTACGAAGGTGGAGCCACGAGTCTGGAGTCTAAGGGAAGGTCTAGGCTGTGGCGACACAGTTTGAAATCACAGATATGAAAGGTGCTTTGAAACACACGTGAAAAGATATGACTTGGGGAGTAGAGGCAAGGTCCTAAGTTAATGTCTAAGCTCAGCCAGAGAAAGAGAAGCCAGGAAGGGAGATAAAGAAAAGGCACCTGGTATATTAGCAGGCGAGCATGGAGCATAAGATGGGGCAAGAACAGGGAGTAAATATCCCTATTTGAGTGCTGCTCCAGGGTCTAGAAAGGTGGTCATTGGGTTTGGTGGCATGCAGATGATTGGTTATCTCAGTAAGGACAGGCTCAATGGAGCTGGGAGAGGAAGACAAGGTGGTGTATTGAGAACATGGTGGTGAGGATGCAGACACAGTGCTTTCGACAGCTCTTACACAGAGTAGTAGAGGAGATGCATAGCAATACGGAGAGAGATGTTTTGTGTCACTTGTTTTATTTCAACAAGAGAGCAACTGTAGTAGGAATTTTCCTTTAGAAAGTGGGAGGTTGATATGGAGGATGATTAGTTGTTGAAGCAAAACACCTGACACTCAAAGTAAAAAGAGGAAAGGTTTATTTGGCTCACTGTGCAGGTTTTAGTGCACAATCAGCTCACTCCAAGGAAAGGTGCCATGGCAGGAGGCAATGCAGAGCAGAGGACAAAGAAGCAGCGCACAAAGTAGCCAATCGGCAAGCAAAAGTCCCTAGTGGCTTCTTTTATATTCTGTCTAGGCTATCTGTCCTCACGGTAGGCAGCCTCACTCCCAGAATGTCAAACCAGGCAGTGGACTAAATTGGTAATTACACACCCTTCCTCTCAATATTACACACTCTAGAACCAGTGAGCTCTGAAAAAGCTTGTACCTATGACCACACGGGGCTTCCGGGGACATCTCAACACGGTCATAACAAAGGGATAACCAAAGGAGACAGAGCTATGAGAAATGTAAACACGATAGGTCCAGCCTTTAATACTCAGGGAGGCAGAATAGCAAAGGAGTGGGGCTTAGGTTGACCAAATCAGCAGATTGACTTTCAGTAGTCCCAGCTGGCCCTGAACTTGGTATTTTTCTGCTTCAGCTTCCGCAGTACTTGGGTTATAGGCATGTACCACATCACCTATCTTTTTACCGAAGTATATAAAGTAAAGCTGCCAGCTATGCGCAAGGGTGGGGAAAAAGTTATGGAAGGCTTGCCTCAGGCTTTTGTGCCACACGGTGCTGAAGAGGCATTGTGGAAGAACAACTGTCCAAATAGCACACTATTCCACGTGGACCCGTACAATGTTACGTTTATTGAAGATGTCAAGGAGAAATGTCCCAGCTCTTTCCATATTAGTGTTTTTTTTTTTTTTTTTTTTTTCACAAACTGAAAATCATGTTTAATTGTAGAAAAACCACTGGCTTTACTCTTAATTGTGCTGAAACTTCTAAACTGCTCTTGCTTGATTTTATGGAAGTGAGTTTGTAGAGAGATGTACAAGCAGGGCACATCCATGTGAAAATCTACTTCGTTAGAGTTGGTTGATACCACTTTGATAAAATTAAAGCATTTAGTCTTAGCGTCAGTTTCTTTCACATGCAGTGTGTCCAAAGCCAGACAGGTCCTTCTGGTGCTGAGAGTAGGCCAGTGTTTCTAAACTCACTCTCTTCTCAGGTTACATGTTTGTGAAGCTTTTCTAAACTGAGGCTGCATAAAGCTGTTCTGAGTATGTTCTAACATTCTCTTCTCCTGATGGCAGGCATTGCTTTGAGTGTGTGTACTGGGAGGACCTTTATCTGATATAACAGCCATTAGAAGTGGTAGCTTTGAAATGGGATACATATGAATACAAAATACATTATAGCAATGGTTTCTACTAGCTGGAAATATAACATCCCATTTTATAACAAGATGGGGAATTCCATAGATTCTATTACTCAAACTTAAATATTAGTGGAAATTAATTTCATTTAGAGACTTACAATACCCTCAGATAGAACCAGAGGCATCCTGGTGGAAGGTTGCTTATCAGAGAAGCATCAAACTGCTGATGGAAGCACAAGCTGAGGTTTCAAAGGATAGCGGGAAGCTCCCCTGGAAGGCCTCTCCAGTGGGGCCGTGAGTCCTTGCCGGAGGACAGGACTGTTCAGAGTCCAAATCTCCATTTCCCACCAGAAAAGCGTACCATCCTGAGGGTAACAAGGTGTTCACTGCACAGGCAGCCCTATCCAGTGGGGAACTTTGTGTTCAGAATCTGGTTCCATCATAAACATTTTAAGCTCAAAGTCAACTGTGAGTTTGGTAGGTTGCAGCAAAACTCTTGAGCGGTCACAGGATTCTCTGTAAGGGCTTGTCAGTTCTGTCACAGGTTCCTAGGCGGGTTTGTCCCTAATCAGCCTTTCCTTCTATTTCCCTTACTAACATCTCTTCTCAAAGGTATAACCTCAGAAACTTCCCTTTCACAAAGGCAGAATGTTGTAGAAACTCCCCTAAGCCCTAACTCCCCCCGCAGTCATCTCTGTGGGTCCCTTCTGTGGTCTCCTATTCCGGATGTTTTGTCTTCCAGTGCAGTGAGCCAGGCCCTCCCTCACATTCATCCCTCACAGCTCCACCTCCGTCCTCTATTCCCTGGCTTCCTGTGTCAATTTTCAGCCCACTTGTCTCCTTCCTGTCACTAAGTTTCAAAGCCCAAATCCTTTCTATTTCCAACACAGCCCCCCACTTTGGCATGAATATTAGTTCCTTAAGCCTGAGATGTAAGAACGTCCTAGATTCCTTTTTCTTTCCCATTCTCAAGTGTGGTTCATCAGAAGACTCACTCTCTTTGCCCTCTCCATTCCTCCAGCCTCTTCTTTAATCTGGGCCACCCTCATCTCTAATTAGTATCATGCAATTTTACTTCTTCTTCTTTTTTTTTTAAAGAATTTTTATTTTATTTTATTTTTCTTGTTTCAGAACTTTTGTTTGTTTATTTATTTATTTTTATGGCCAGTTCAGCCTGCCCTGAGGGCAAGGCTGGAGCAGCATGTGGTGCCTGGGATTGAACTGCTGTTCCTGCAGCTGCCTAAGCTTTCCTAAGCAGGCGCTTTAGACCACTGAGCCATCCTGCCGGGCCCCACAATTTTACTTCTTAACCTGTCTTCTTGCCTTCCCTCCCATCCTTAAATCTGCCCTTCACAGACCAAGAAGAGAAATGTGAGGCCAGACAGGCTCCCTCAAGCAGCGGCCCTCCTCCTGTGAGCCCTGCCCACCAGGTTTAGCAGCATCAGCAAACCTGTGAGAAATGCAAATTCTCTGGCCCTAACCTAGACCTGCTGAGCAGGATTGAGGGCTGGGACAGGGGGAGTCCAATTCTCCCACTTTTTACACAATTTTCAGGTGAATCTGATGCTTTATGGTGTGGGAACAAGTGGGCCTCAAGGATAAGGTGCTACATGTCAAGGAACTGGAAATCTATGCTGGGAGGTTTAACCTCACCTTCTACAGGAGCAGTTTTGTAGAGTGATGGTACAATGTGGAGCTGTCCCAGGGGCAGAGTTGAGGTTCATTTCTTTTCTTTCTTACGTTTTTTGTTTTTTTTTTTCTTTTTTCCCAGTGAACTTTAGAGATTCAGCCATGCGGCTATCACTTGGGGTCCTGAGAACAAATGACCTTGTTAGCTGGGAGCTGTGCACTCTTCCCAAGACTTGCAGACAGCTCAAGTCCCATGACCCTTTCCCTCCAACCTTCTGTGGCCCTGTCCTTTGTCACAGTTGATTCTGACCTCACTGCATAGATGGTGTTAGAATGAGGTTTTACGGCTGAGAAGGAATTTCGTAAAGATGTTTCAGCCTGAAGGAATGTTATAAACAAAGTTAAGAAGGAAGAAATTATAAAACATGTCATGCCACTGGCAAGCGTGGAATGGTGTGGGCTGATCCTAGGAAATGAGACTGAAAATGTAGCTTGCGCTTAGCTCTGAACAGCTTGCTGAGGCGTTAGGGCTCTGAGAGACATGGCATAGAAAAAGAAGAGCTACAGCGTTACCAGTATTATGTCACTTGCTGCTGTTTCAGAACTTTTCTCTGTATCATTTCCGTCCCCTTCCAAAGATACGACTAGACACACAATTTGAGCTTAGGTACACTCAGATCTCAATGGAGTATGGTTGATAAATCTGTTTCAGCCACAGCTTGGGGCTGGGAGCAGCCACACACATTAGCACACAGGGAAACAAAGACACTGGCTTAGGTTAAGCTGCAGATGTGCAAGTTTTCTTTCCTTGCTTTTGGAGGTGTTGACACTGGTGACCACATGTGGAAAACTTCAGTGATGACATATTAGCTCAGGGACAAGGAAGCTGAGGACAGCCACTTGTTTTTGTATAAGCATCTCAAGTGGGACTAGTTCCTTCTAGAACACAATCTTCTTTCTACCTTCCCTCTGTATTTTGGTTCTCTTGCTAAAGGAATGATTTTGAATTTCGAGAGTGAGGCTTGTGATTTATTAAAGAAAACAATTATTAGGTTTCTATTACATGATTGGTTTTCTTTTCTTTTCTTTTCTTTTTTTTTTTTTTTTTTTTTTTTTTTTTTTTTTTTTTTTTTTTTTTTTTTTTTTTTTTTTTTTTTTTTTTTTTTTTTTTTTTTTTTTTTTTTTTTTTTGTGGGGCTGGGGTTCAAGCTCATGACCTATTTGTGCCATGGAGATCTCCCCAGCCCCACATGACTGGTTTTGAACAGGCATCAAGACATTTTCCATATGATGGAGAGTGTTAACCTTATGTGCCTGAAGAGCTAACTATCCCTGGTGGTGATCAGTGTGATCCTCAGTCATTAGTTTAGCCCCTGGATGTTTTGATTTCCGAGCGATAGCAAAGAACTCCAAGAAGAAGTCACCACAGAACCAGCCTGTGCCTCAAGGAACTTCAAATGCTGCCTCTGGTTCAAACAGATTTGTCTGAGTGTGAAAGATTTGCTGCCCAGATCTTCTTTAAAAATCCTAAACAAAGACTTCACAAGGAGGGGAAATAGGAGAAGGTGCTATGTGTTTCGATTCGTTTTGTTGTACATTAATGTCAGTTTATTTATTTATTTTGTTGTTGTTGTTGCTTAATTTCCCATCATTATATGCTGGAAGATGAAAGAAAGATACAAGTCATCCTTTGACTCCTATTGCAAGATGGAGAGAGAGAGAGAGAGAGAGAGAGAGAGAGAGAGAGAGAGAGAGAGAGAGAGAGAGCTGAAGCCCTGGAAATGCAGCTCAATCACTCCCTGCAATTACTGTGTCTTATTGATAACTTGCCCCTCTATCCAGCAAATGCCATCTCTGGAACAAAGCCTGTCACAGATCAGACTGAATCCATTAAAAAGCTTTGATTAACGTGTCCCTGGGGTGTGCTGTGGAAACTTTTTACGCCAAATGACAGCCTATTGCTGCTGCTTCTGAATTGTCCTCCTGAAACACTCTTGTGTTTTAATCTAGTGCAGTTTAAATTAAAAAACGGCAATGACTTTGTGTGACCTAAATATCAGCCACTTCTATTCAGGGTGGGATTTATCAACTGCTAACAGATTAAGTGTTCAGAGAGGCAGCAATTAACCCCACTGTGTAGTAGCTAATATTAATTATATAAATATATACATGTGTACATTGTACATATGTTGTGTATATGAACTCTGGTTTTTTTCTTTCTGTTCTCAAATAAGATGCAGAGAGAGTGTCATAGTTAATAAGCTTCATTTAAGGCACACAAAGTTTTGCATTCCTTAGCGGAAAGCAACTGTTTGTGTTATGAGCAGCACAACAATCATGCTCCTGGTGCTTTTTTATTGGCACGTGACAGGGGTGCTGTCATGGCTTGCAGCCCTTGGAGTTTTCCAGATGTGGAGCTGTGGCGGTAAGGGCCTGTCTGTCACCGGTGCTGGCATCTTGTATCCTACCGGGAAGATGCAGCCCTAACTGACTAAAGGGGCGTGTGCGTGTGCGTGTAGCATGCCGTGAGCGAGGGCACGGGGCAGGCACACTGTCTCCTGAAACACAAGAGCTGAATAACTACATATTGGGACTCTCAGGAACTACATTATCCAATTAAAAATGATTCTCTTAGGTGTTATAAAAACTAGACTGTGAAAGCTACCTACCGGAAGGGAGCACCTGCCTCCTGTTCTTCACTGTGCGCTAATTTATTTTCGTTAAGATGAGGATGCTTTGGCTGACAAGCTTCTTAGGACAAATTTATTTTTGGGAGCCATTCACTGCAGCAAAAGGCAAGGAGACATAGAGCCTACCTCGGCAGAAGTGGCCACTCCGGGCCTCTGCACACTGGGTTCGCTGTGCTGCCCTGCTGAGTGAAGGTGCCGGGCGAGTCTGCTGTTCAGCAGGGGAGGAACCAGCGGAGCAACTCCTCAGCAGTCCTGCCAGCAAGTGCAAGATGGCTACAGAGGGAGAGCTCGGGCATTCTAGGGGAGAAACACTTCAAGAGTTTCTGGGCTGGCCAGATAGCTCAGTGGACGAAAGGTCCTGCGTAGGCAGAGCACAATGGCCAGGGTTTAATCCCTGGTGTGCCATGCTGGCCCTGTTCCCAGGACTCACTGAGAAAGCGATTGAGATTGGGCATGGTAGTACATGCCTATAATCCCCGCCCTTGGGAAACTGAAAACAGAAGAATCACTAAGAGTCTGACCTGTGTAGTGAGACCCTGTAGACCCTGTACTAAATACATAAAAGATTAAAAAATGAAAAAGAATTTCTAATTAGATTAGAGTACACAAAAATATCGCACCCTCTACCATGAGGCAGTGTATACTGTGGTTAACCAGGCTGCACCAAATACGTCAAGGGAAACAGGAGGAGATGATTTGTGAGGCCCCAGGGTCTGGCATCTAGAAAAGCAAGCCACTTAGCTAAATTATAGACCTAAAATGTGGTACTTTCTTTTTTGGAAGTTGAAAATATTCTTCTGTTGTTTCTTCAAAACTCATGAAAATCTCACTAGTGCATAAGATTAATGAAGGCACATATGATAGTGATAGTATTTCATTTGTGGTTATAGTCCTAGCTTTCATAATAGGGCAAGCACATACTTAAAACACCCACAAGTATTTGTGGAACGAATGAGTCACTAGATCATAATACTTTCATTTACACTGAAGCCTCAAACAAGAGTGGCTCATACATTATTCCTAAAATGAGCCAATCAGCATTGTTTCACCAGAGTGATCTTTTCACTGGAGTGTCAGGCTTCCCAACCTTGGGCATTTGGAGAGGAGTTTTCGTAAGAGAGGAGTTCATTTTGTTTCGATGAAAGTGAACTTTCAGCATTTCCAGGGCATCCAATAATGAGCTTCCATACCACTGGGGAGCCCAGCATTTTATATTTAGTTTCAGTTTTATTCCACAATGCTAGTACTAGTGTGTGGCAGCGTGAGAGAGCAAGCATGTTAGAATGATTGGGACTGACTGTTTTCTGACCTGGTTGACTTTGACTGACTGGCCCACGGCACAACCTCTGGCCAGAACAGTCCTGAGGTGAACCAAGCAGGGTCTGAGGGGTGAGTGTCCCTGAGGAGGGGGGCAGAGTGTGGAACTGTGGGCTGCACATTTATAGGAACTTTAAGGAACCGCTGATATTCTGCTAGTTGTCATATTTGGCTTTGAAAATTCAACTTCTCCTATTCCTTTCCTTTTATGGTTTCCTTGCCAAGAAAATGGTCCAAATTCATAAGAAAGATAAGCTACACAAAAGAAATCAGTGTTTGGCATGTTGGTGCACGCCCATAAGCACAGCAACTTGGAAGCTGAAGCAGGAAGATCAACATCCGGACCATTTGTGACAGCAGTGATAAAACAGCCAGGCATGTAGCTCATGGTAGTGTCCTTGAGTTCAGCTCTGATACCTTAAGCAAAACTAAAACAAACCAAAACATAGTTACAAGGCAGTCTTCTTCACAGACAAAAGCTGGAGGAAACTGCAAATATTCTAAACAGAGGATTTTTTAGTAATGTGACATTATACTAAATTATTACAACAAGTCAAATAGTGATAGAGAGACATGAAATAAATGACAAAGGTCTAAGGAAAAAAGTAAACCACAAAGTAATACAAAAATGTAGTTCTATGTATCTATCTATGTATCTATCTATCATCTATCTATGTATCTATCTATCTATCTATCTATCTATCTATCTATCTATCTATCATCTCTATCTAAATACCTATTTATCTACTAGAAAAGAAAAAAAGACAATAATAAACATCCAAGAAATAATTTTTCTTTGTAAGCAGGGTGAGATAGAAATCATGTACTGAATATTCCTTCTTAGGACCTTTCTGAATGTTCTTGTGTGCCTGAGGTAGCAGTGCTGTCCACCTTCAGAGAGGCCGCCTTGCACATAGGCCCGGTAAGCACCAGCAAAACACCAGAACGAAGAGACAAAGTGCCAATTTCCATACACATTTATCTGATGCCAAACCAAAACCCCCTCCATTACAACTGAGATTAATGTTTATTTGGTTATTCCTTTTCTATAAAGTTGCATTAAATTGCAACTTTAAAAGTACCATTTGACCTAATTGCCTCAAATCTTGGTGGATCATGAGCTGCAGCATTCCTGCTACACTGATATGCTTGAGGCAAATAAAAAGTGACACGCCTGAGTATGTCTAATTTCCAATTGAGAGGAAGGGAAGGCTGTCAGCTAAGGTGATGGATAAAACCTCAGGCAGTTTTCCCTTTTCTTCTTTGGTGCAGGGCTAGGGAGGAACGGCACAGCTGCGTTTCCTGCTGTGCTTCGGGTGGCAGGGATTGGGCTTGTCTTTGGGGAGAATAATAATATTAGCTCGGATTTTGCTGGTGACTTGGGTTTGAGAATAGGCATGTGATCATGACTTCTAGGTGTTGGACCCACCCAGTTTAGAAAATGAAGACTTTTAAGTTTCAGTACTACACCTTCATTCCTTGTAAGTCTCCAACTCCCTGTCTCCTTTTCTTATTGCTGTTGACTTTGTGGAGTAAAAGATGTTGGCCTCAGAACGTTTCCTAATACTGATAAGTGTCTTTGGACATGAAAATTCTCTCCCTGCCCTTATGGTGCAGCTACTCATTTGTCCTGGTGCCAATGTGCACAAAGTTAGTTCACTGGCAAGGTGACATACAGAGGTGAAGGCACTATGCCGCACGTTCAAGAATGCTGTTAAGTACTAAAAGCATTGTATCAGCTGATGTTTCATGTAAGAAGCTTTCTGGCTTTATTTTGTGAGCCACTTTAGCAGTGGGGCCAGACACTTGGGCAGGCTACTGGGCAGGACAGGCTACTGGGCAGGGCCGGGGCACTGGGAGTCAGCTCTCAGCCCAGGTCTGTAGCTCACCATCAAGACAATTCTACACAGAGTACCTCAGTTTTTAGATCCTAATTTGCCTCTACCTGGTGAGGATTAGAAGTGTGTAATTTGTATGTGAGGGAGTTAGGATCCTAAATGGTGCCTATTATTTGTGAGCACTAGTATAACATAGTATAATGATTCTCAAAGTATAGTCCCCCAGCAGAATTATGCACATTACATGTTTAAACAAAACAAAACAAAACAAATTTTGGGCTGTGGATGTAACTCAGTGACAGAGTGCTTGCTTAGCATATAGGGGACCCTGGGCTCACACCCCAGTAGGTTGGGAGTAATGGCCAACTCTTGGACTGGAGCCTAGGCCTATTGATGCAGAAACCCTGGAGACAGAGCCCAGCTGCCCATGTTTTAATGAACCCTACAGATAATTTTTTTTTTTTTTTTTTTTTTTGGTGGGACCAGGGATTGAACTTGGGGACTGTACTTGCCAGGCTGGCACTTATGCCACTGAGCTATACCCTGGCCCTCTACTGATAATTCTGAGGCTTGATAAGTTTGAGAAGTATTGGCAAAATACAGGTGAAATATCATCTAGAAGATGGGGCTCATGGATACACCTCCAGAGAGTAGTTGTTAAGAGGACACAATAGTGTTAGCCACTTAATATGTACTAGATAAGTGTTAATTTATTTTATCTGAGACCTAGAGAGTGTGTATACTATAAAGTATATTTGAGTCAAACGTTTTTAAGGAGGCAACATTTAATAGCATTAGGTATGCATATTTGGGATTTGAACAATCTGTATTCATGCTTCAGCTCTGCCATATAGAAGTCATTGATTTAGAGATAATCTTTCTAGGTTTTGGTGTCCTTATCTGTAAAATGGGAATCACAGCTGCATTACTTCTAGCAATGGTGATGGCATTATAACATGCTGAGCGGGTGTTAATGAAGAGTTTCTCTTTAAGGAAACTTTAGCCCGTCATCAGTGAGCTCTCTGCTAAAAGAGGCCTGACCTAGGGCTCCAGTATTACCCTGATAGAGGCCAGTTCCTGCTAAGCCACTAATGCTGGATGTCTGTTCACCTTTGGTGTCTGACCAAATTCTTCTCAAAGACTTAGGATGGAGCCTGGGCGTTGCAAGTATTAGGGAAATGGCTTATCACTGAGTTGCACTTTAGTCAAGTCTATCCTCTGCCAATCCTCTGGTGGCATCTGACCACTTGATCTCCCTTCAGCAAGAATCTGGTCAAGTCAGTTAGCAAGAACCCCTTTCACCATGTTAATTCCTCCTAGTAATTTCTCATTTGCACTGCCCCCCTCCATAAACCTCCACTGTTGCTTGCTATATTCAAAATTGAGCCTAAATCTTCCCCCCATTACTGCAAAATCCCATGAAAACTGTAGGTATGCCTCTCACAATAGCTCTAATGAAATTTGTCAGCCATTTCATGGTTGTCACAATGACATTTTCTTCAACAGTGCTTTAGATGAAAATATTAGTTATTAAGAATTATCTTTAAAAAATTATCTTCAGATAGAGTCATCAAGCCCCTCTTGGTCCTCATCATGGCCCAGCATGTTTATATGCCATGGAACAGTTATTGGTGTTCTAGCAAGTTAATTCCAATCTACCACTTTCAGTACAACTCATGGTAAGAATAGACTATAAGGTATATTTGTAGTCATGGGGAGCCAAAGGGTCCTAAGTCCAGCCATGGTGATGGCTAACTGGAATGAAGGCCTCCACCCAGGGCTGAGCCTGGGTTTTATTAATTTGTGAAGAAAGGCATGGCTTGAGGAGGAGTGATAGTGGGAGTGGCAGGGGATACATGAGTGCTATGAGCTGGGCTAGGTAGGTGGCCTGTATTAACCTCTGCAACATGCAGACAGAAGGATATACAGAAAGAATAATTTACACAACTGGGAAGTCATAGCCTCTTACCTTGAGGCTGGATCCCAGCTGACTGTGAAATCTTGCTTTCCGTCCCACTCCAGCTCACACATGTTTATATTTGGGATTTATGGTGGACGTTGCCCTGTGGTCTTTCCCTGAAAGACTACACAACAGCACTGCAGCTGGATTGGTTTGCATTGCTCAAAGCCAATTGAAGGGATACAGAAAAGTCCTAGCCAGCTCCGTACATATCAGTCCGTGGAGATAGGGCCAAGTTCAGCCAAAATGGAGACAATTACTCCTCCTTCAAGGAGCGTTGTCCAGGTAGTCCTCCATAATTGAAGAATGTTTGCCCCATGATGCTTTATTTTTTATTTATTTATTTTTTTTAGGGGAGGAGGCCCTGGAGCAGGTTGGTACTACACGTGGTGTTGGGGATTGAACAGGAGTCCCTGCACTTGACTAAGTTTGCCTAAGCAGGCGCTTTAGTCCACTGAGCTATCTCACTGGCTCTTCACCCTGTGATTCTTCAGCCTTAAAATTGTCCTGTATATTTATCCTATCCTAGATTCCCATTTACTCTTGGAACTTCAATACAGTTTCATAACTTTGCAGGGACATCAGGATCACAAAATATCTTGTGACTTCCAATGAGTTTACTTTGTGTGTTTAAATTTGATTCTCCATTTAAAAAACTGCAAGTGTTACAGGCTGTGCTCAGAATTTAGTGTAGGTGGCAGCTGCTGCCCTTGTGAAGGGGGTGCTGGTCTGCACAGCTCTGAAGGAAGGACCATGCAGGTGTCACTAGCACCTTGTTCTCTGAGCTGTGTCATGACCAGTTCACACTGTCAGACAAGGCTCTGTTGATCTTGAGGACTAACATCTCTTACCTAGGCTGGAAACATTTCTGAAAAGACTCTTTGAATGGCTTTGCAAAGTCTCCGTTACCTTCTTTCGGCAGGTGTAAGACTTTATTCCTAATACTGTATTTCTTTCTACTTTCGCTGCCTGGCTGTAAGCCTTCTTTGTTTGTACTCAGATTCCGGTTTTTAGTTAACTATTCTTTTTAAAAAATCTCCCAGCCATCTGGAGAAAACTGATAGCAGCGTGGGTCATTTGTGTACCTCTTAAAAAAAAAAAATTACTGTGTAGGAAAAAGGATTCCTCAGTCCCCAGGATGACCCTTCTTGGATTTCAAAGGTGCTTTGGATTGGCAACAGCTCCTTCCCAAAGAAGCTGAGTCAAATGGAGCCAGCCACAGAGGCGAAGAGGGGCAGGCTCGTGATACAAAATGGCTTGAGAAATATAGATCTGCCCAACTGTAATTCAAACAAAAACAAGCGAGGAGCTGCAGTGGCTGAGGCGCTCTTGGCCAAGCATCTGGGCTTTGCATGCGTGCATGCATAATTAAGTTCAGGCAGCTGTGGGCTTCTGCAGCACAGCAGGGCGGGCAGGATGTCCTCATACACAGTAGGTTGCATAGCAATGGAAGTCTTTTTAAATCACATGAAGCCTACGATAAAAAGACATCAGCAAAAATTAAGCAGTATTCTCAACATCAGCCACCAGGAAAACAATGGAAGCTGACCCGATTTCCCCTCATTGTTCATTTTCCTCCCCCTAGACAGATGATAGCAACAGTGGCTTGTTTTAAAATACACAGACTCCTTAGATGAAAAGGACCAGTGCACAATTAAGCAACTTCAAGGCATCACAAGAAGAGCAAATCTGCTTTATTTTGAAAGACAACAGAGAAAACCACACACACACACACACACACACACACACACTCACACACATGCACATGCACATACACACCCATTAGGGATTATGATATGCAGATGGTTAGCTTTCAGGGGAATTAAATACTCATGGAAGATAAAAATCTCTTCCACTATATGTTTGACATATATGGGAAGGCACTGGGCTCAGTGCTCTCTGTATCTACAAAATAGACAGGCCCCGTTCTCTGTGCCCAAGCTCTGCACACAGCTATGGCTCCGACCCTGTCCTGTGAAGTCACCCTTGCTAAGGCCTCAGCCCTTCCTCATCCAGGCTGCCCTGCAGTGGCCAGTGACATCACAGAGAGAACTTCAGAAGCACAGGCATGGGGAAAGACTATCAGTTCCACTTTGTTACTCAGTGCCTAAGCCTACGTAAGCTCCAAGGCCAAGGGACACAGACGGCGTTTCAGGCTGGGCAGGTCCGGGGGCTCAGTGCCTGGGCACAGCACACTCACCATGCTCCTTTCCTCAGCCTGGTACAGTGAGTGAGGCACCTGCTACTCACAGCTGTAGTGTGTACCTTGTTTGACAGAAGCAGAGGGACTTCTTACAGGCTCACAGTCTTCAATCTGACTAACCATACATGGGGGACAATGGGAAGGGCTGAGATGCTTTTGGACAAGGATGCATTGTGACGCAGGACTGGATTTGTCATCTCTGAAGCTTTACACCCTGCTTCGCTTGCTTCCTCCCAGCTTTGCCCACACCACGCCCCATGTGCCAAGTCACACGTGGTTCAAAGAGGGGCTTTCGTTGAGGAGGAAGGATGGCAAGGGTGTGTTTTCTCCATACAGGCCAATGAAGTAAAGAATCTATTAGTCATCAATCAGCTAGGGACTTTGCTATATTATGAGTTTCCTATATAAGAGAAGCCATGTGATAGTTAAGCTTATGACTTGCTTCATTCAATGTTCTAGTCTGAAGGGGCACCATTTGCCTATGGATACCTCCAGTTGATCTTTATGACAGAGCAGTACTCAAGTGTGCATAAATTTTAAAGACAAGCATACATGTGCTTATTCAAGTAGGTTCCCAAACACAAATAGGTATAAGCCTCAGGAATCAAAACTAATTCCCTCTTTTCCCTCTGTCTATGAATTGTGCTTTTAGTTAAAAAGGTGATATTTCTGTAACAGAAATTTTCAATTGTTCTTTAAATTAACCTCAAAGGCCTGAGCTTATTTAGTATATCTTTTTTATTTTATTGCATTGAACAATAGAGTAAAAGAGGTATAGGGATCAAAGAGATGGCTGAAAACTTAGCCCCAGGCTCCAGCATCAGTGGGCACTGCCCAACCAGTGACTTCACAGGTAACCCACAGGGCCAGGGCCAGGGCCAGGCTAGGCAAGGGGCAAGTAAAAAGTGTATGAACAGGACACCGTCTATGGGAAAGTCAGTGTCCCTTGGCTTTTTTGAGCTATGTGGACCCCTCAGTTGTATACATTTCAGTGTACAGCATGACATTTTAATATACTTATGTTTTGTGGAGTTATCGCACTGAAGCCAACAAATACGTCACCCCACACAGTGAGCTGTTCTCCAGATCTACCCTTCTGCAAACTTCAAGCCTCAGTTCCTTATCACTAACTATAGTCATAGTGCTGTGCACTAGATTCTGAAATTTGCTCGTCTTAGAACTGAGAGTTGGACCTAAGTTTCTATTTTCCCTCACCTTTTATCCATGAGGTCTTAAGTCCTGCACTTTGTTGTTGCTGGAACCAAATACCAAGCACCCACACTTTAAAGGAGAGAAGGTTTGTTTGGCTCAGAGTCTGCAGGAGTGTCAGTCCATGGTGGGCTGGCTCCATGTCAGGGCATCATGGCACAGCAAGAAGGCAGCAGCAGGACTCTCTTCTTCCTTCCCTTTTTGCACCGGCCATGTGGCAAGCCTACAGTTTGGTGCTGCCCACATCCGGGGCATGTCTGCTCTCTTCAGCCAACCCAACACCCACACCCAGAATGACACTAAACTCATTGGTAGATGAATCCAGAACCACAGGCCCATGATCCTGCCCCTCCCACAGTCTCATGTAGAACACATAGACTTGTGGTGAGGGCACCTAGATATAAGCATTCTATTCTGTTCCTACACATTTTAGAAATTTCACTTCTAAGGGAGATGATGTAATATTTGTCTTTCTGTGTGTATTTTACCTCACTTAACATGATGTCTGTAGGTTCATTGACTTTTCTTCAAATTGAAGTGTTTATTCTTTTTTAAAGGCTGAGTAATATTCATATATTCGTATCATGTTTGTTTTAATGACTAATCTGCTTTGGGACGTGGAAGTTATTTACATACTTTGGCTGTTGTGAATTAATGCAGCGTTGAACTTGGGGTGCAAATATCTTTTGAGATAGTGATTTTATTTCCTTGGATATAGGTTCCGTAGGGAGACGGCTGGCTGATCTGTGTCTACTTTTACTTTTCTGAGGAACCTGCATACAATCTTAATTAATGGACATACCACTAAAGTACACTTCCTCCAGAGGTGTGCAAAGGTTTCTTTTTCTCCACATCCTTGTCAACACTTCCTCTTGATTTTTGCTAGCAGCCATTCTACCTGGAGTGAACTCATATCACATTGCAGTTTGGATTTTCATTACCCTGATAATTAATGCTGTGCATTTTTGCCCACATGAGCTGTCTACTGATATGTCTCCTTTTAAGAAATGCCTGTGTAAGGGGCTGGGGAGATAGCTCCGTGGCACAAGTGCCTGCGTGGCGAGTGCATGGTCGTGAGTTCGAACCCCAGCTCCTCAAAAAAAAAAAAAAAAAAAAGAAATGTCTGTGTAAGTGTTTTACTCATTTATTTTTAAGTTGTTTGTTGCTATTGATTTATTTGGGTTCCTTAAATATTACATATGGACCTCCTAGTTCACATGTACTTTGCAAATGTTTTCTTCCACTTTCTTACCTTGCTCACATTTTGGTGATTGTTTTCTTTGATGTGCAGAAATATTTTTTTTAAAGAATTTTTTATTTTATTTCTTGTTTCAGAACTTTTGTTTGTTTATTTATTCATTTTCATGGCTGGCTCAGCCTGACCTGAGGGCAGGGCTGGCACAGCATGTGGTGCCGGGGATGGAACCGAGGTCCCTGCAGCCACCCAAGCTTTCCTAAGCAGGTGCTTTAGACCACTGAGCCATCCTGCCGGGCCAAGACAGGTGTTGCATTTTTATTTTTACTTATTTTATTTTTTGGCAGGACCAGGGTTTGAGCTCACAACCTTGCACTTGCCAGGGAGACACTTGTGGCACGGAGCTCTCTCTCCAGCCCCTAAAGTGTTCTTCTTCTTCTTTTTTTTTTTTTTAATTTTTAAATTTTATTTATTTATTTATTTATTTTTTCTTGTTTCAGAATCTTTGTTTGCTTATTCACTCATTTTTATGGCCTGCTCAGCCTGCCCTGAGGGCAGGGCTGGCGCAGCATGTGTTTCCGGGGATCGAACTGCGGTCCCTGAAGCCACCCAAGCTTTCCCAAGCAGGCGCTTTAGACCACTGACCCATCCCACCAGGCCCCAGAAATATTTTTGTTTAATGTAGATTTACTTGTTTATTTTTCCATTTGTTGCTTGTACCTTTGCCAAAAATGTTGTAAAGGTCAATATCAGATTTTTCCCTGATATTTTCTTCTAGAGAGTTATGGTCTCAGGGGTTATGTTCAGGTTATGAAGATTGAACCCAAGAAGTATGGAACCATGTACTTAGGCCCCTTAATTTAATTTGATTTTTAAAAGTTTGAGACAGAGGGTCTCACTGATTTTCCACACTGACCTTGAACTTTTTTTTTTTCTTTTTCACCTCAGCCTTCAGAGTAACTGGGATTATAGGCATGCACTACCATATCCAATTTATGTTTGAGCTCTTAATACATCTTAAATTGATTGATTAATTGATGTGTGTGTGTGTGTGTGTGTGTGTGTGTGTCTGATTTCATTCTTCTGCATGTGGATACTCAACTCTCCTGTAAAACTAACTGAAGAAACTATCCTTTCCTCACTGTGTGTTGTTTTGAAAATGAGTTGACAGTATAGGTTTGGGTTTATTTCTTGACTCTCCATTCCATATCACTGGTCTAGGTTTTTTTCTAGTGCCACACTGTCTCAATTATTACACCTTTGTAACATAATGCTAAATCGAGCCATGTAATTCCTCCAATTTTATATTTTTTGTGTATGTTTAGGTTTGCTTAGACTGTTTGGGGTCTTCTGCGATTCTACACAAATTTTAGGGTTGTTCTTGAGACATGCCATTAGGATTTTGATAGGAATTACACCTTGACAGGAATTGCAATGAATCTGTACATCACTTTAGGAAGTAAGGTTATAATAACAATCTTATTCCAACCTGTGAACACAATACCTATTTCCATTTGTGTGTTCAATTTCCTTCATTAATATTTTATAGGTTTCAACATAAAGATCATTCACCTACTGTCTCAGTTACATTTCTCTCATTACCTTTCACCCAAAGTTAAAGAAAGGTTCATTTAGCTCACAGTCTGTGGAGGTTTCAGTCTATAATCAGCTGGCTCCAAGACAGGGTGGCATGGCAGAGGGGCAATAGTTCAAGACAGCAGAAGATAGAAAAATCAACTATGGAGAGAGTCAAAAAGGAAGGGAGGACAAACTTCCTCTGCCCCTGTCCTTTACCCAGACTGCTGGAATCAGGGGCAGGGCCAATCAAATCAGTGGACAGACCCAGCAATCGCCCCCTGCTAATTCAAGCACAGCACTATGACTCTGTCACACATTCTAGAGGGAGACACTTCCAGGAAACCTCTAGGCCTGCGTGAGGGTTCAGAGGGTCCTGCAGACACTGACTGTATCACCTACCTTGCTTAGTGTATTCCTAAATTCACTTGATCTTATTTTAAGTGAGATTGTTTCTTAATTTCTTTTTCAAATTGCTCACAAATGCAACTGAGTTTTGCAAATTGATTTCCTATCATCTAATGTTACCCAACTCAAATTTAAACAGGGTAATTGTGTGTGTGTGTGTGTGTGTGTGTGTGTGTGTGTGTGCATGTGTGTGTGTATGTGTGTAGCCTTTAGTGTTTTCTATATATAAGAGCACATAGTCTACAAAAGAGATGATTGTACTTTTTCTTTTCCAAGTTGTATGCTGCTGATTTCTTTCCCTCGACTAGTTAAGAAATTTTCCAATTTCTTCTAAATACCGCATACCTCCATTAACCCATTAAGCCATGGTCATTATGGACAACACCTATTTATTTATTTTAGCACAAGAGGCAGTGGGGATTATTTATACTTCTCCATCTGACCAGTTGTTTTAAAACTTTTCAAGTGTCCGGAGAGAGGCAGAAATCTTGCTAGAGCTGTCAAGATACTACTTACTTTACAAAGCATAAAACTTGTGCCATTGCTTTTAGCAGCACTTGGGGATAACCAACAACAAGAAAAGGGGCCAGTGAGGTGGCTCAGCAGTCTAAAGCACCTACTTAGGCAAGCTGAGGCAACCACGGGGACCATGATTTGGTCACTGGCACCACATGCTGTGCCAGCCCCACCCTCAGGGTAGGCTGAGCCAGCCATAACATAAATAAATAAATAAAGTTTAAAAAATAAAACAAACAAAAAACAGCAACAAAAAGAAATTCTCTCTGTTTCCTGCCATCCTTCCTTCCAGGCCACACAGACCCCTATTGACAGCTCAAGTGTGGTTTCAGATTTTTCTTACAAGGATGTTTTAAGAGATGTGTGCTGGGATCCTCTTAATTACCAAATTCAATTTAATTTATTGTAAGCCATTTATCTCCTAGTGGCCCGATGACAGATACATCATTGTGACACGAAGGACATGTCTATGTTTCCTTACAAGGCATAAATGCTTGTTGGATAAGTCTAACATGGACTGACTTTTCTCCTGAGGAGATCCTTAACTAAAAGTACAACTGCTTCAAATAGGCAGAGTTCACTTTGCCCGTATGCTATGGTTTATGTCTAGTTGTCCCCCCAAAGCCTCATGGAGTCACTGGGCGGGGACTTCTAGAGTTTGAGACTTGATCCGTGATCCCTGGGATTATAGGTTTTGGTACTGATGGGATTATGGGTGGAAGTACTTCTGGGATTATGGGTGCAGCCTAGGGCGGGAGCTAAGGCGGAGAGCCTGAATGTAATATAAAGAGAGACAGAGAGACAGACTGGAGCTCTAGCTGTTGCTGCTGCTCTGCTGCCCTGTTTGGTTGGCTGCCTCTGCCGCCATTTTGCTGCTGTTCTGCCTCCATGAACTGGATGCTCTCCACCCTGCTCCACTCAGCCTTGGGCTAGCCGAATATGGACTGAAACCTCTACGAACTGTGAGCTAAATAAACCTTTCCTTCCTTCATTTTGAGTGTCGGGTACTTGTCCCAGCAACGAGCAAAAAAGTAACTAAGACACCGTAGTACCCTAGTGTCTGCCATGCAGGTTCTTTTAGTGCTGCTTTTCTGCTCTCCAGAGACTATGTACCTTGCTATATGAGATCAAAATTCTACAAAAATTTCTGTAAATCTATCTGGAAAATGTAGCATAATTTTAATTATAAATTAATAGATCTTATTATATGATAATAAAAGCCAAGATACCTGAAACACACAAAGATAGAGATAGCAGGGGTCCTGAGCACATGTGAACCTTTGGGGATTTGAAGGGTCAGATAGGCTCCCTAGTGTCATACCATCAGGCCAGAGGTCTACACAATATCCAATGATTCAGTCACCCAAGATGGTAATCTGGGTACATTCTAACACTTTTCTGGGGGTGTGTGTGTGAGGGTATTCACATATTCCACAATCCTAAGTCCCCTTAATTTTATCCTAAACATCAAGAACTCGAGAGCCTTATCTAGTCTTTCTCTTAATTGGCATCTGGTGAGGTTACCCTCAAATCCATCTTATTAGTCAGATGACCTGTGTAAACACAAGTCTGGAATTATCACTTCCCTCAATAACTCCCCTCTCAGTAATAGGTGAGCAGACCCTGTGCTTAGGCTCCGCCCTCCCTCACTGGCTGCCTCTTCTGTCAGTGCCACCCTGGGGCTGACACAGGTGGATTCACAGCAAGACCCCTGCAGTCTTCAGGACCTGGTTATAGGGTCACTCCTGTCTGGAGCACTCTTCTGCACTTCTGCAGGCCTGCTCCTGCTCATACAAAAGTATTTAGCACGAGGATTACCTTGTCTTTGGCACTTTTTCTATTTCCTCACTTTCTCAGAGGAGCCTAGTACCCTTCTCTGTTTCCCTGCAATGCTTCATGCATCTCTATTACCCAGAACTCAGTTTGCCACTTTTGTCCTTGCTGGTAGGTTGCCGAAAATGCAATGCTAGGTGCATTTCTAGCCTTTTAAAAATGTGTTTGGTACAGGGTCTCGCTATGCAGCTCTGAATGATAGAGACCCTCCTGTTTTCAGACTCTTCAGCCTTTTTTTAAAAAATATATTTGGTTCCAGTCATTTTTTATCTGCAAGTGGAAATGACTGAATTAGAAAGAGAAGTGAAGGCAGAGCCAGAGCGGTTCAGGACAAATTATTCCTAAATACAGGACTGTCTTAGTTACTTTTTACTCACTGCTGGAACAAACACCTGATGCTCGAAATAAAGGAAGGAAAGGTTTATTTAGCTCCCAGTTTGTGGAGGTCTCAGTTCATATTCTGCTGGTTCCAAGGCAAATGACAGCAGTTCTTGGGGGCAGAAAGCAATGAAGAGCAGCAGAGGAGCAGAAATTGTGGCATCATCAAGCCTGTGTCTTTAGCATTCGGTGCTGGCAAAGATTTGAGCTGTTCCAAAGACCAGGACTTCTCCAAGGAAGTGGGGCAGGACAGGGCCACCAAAGTCTTCTTCAACTCCTTTTTATATACTTTTTGTACTGTGAGTCAATCTGGGGTGGCCTGTCTGGCCCTAGGGTGGAACCAATCACAACTGAGTGTGACCAGTCACATCAGGGCAGGCCCTCTTGCATCCTGCAGGATGGGGCTCCCACGGCCTGGAACTGGCAGAGCCTATCCAGCCGAACTTTCTCCAGTTGACACAATGTATCAACTACCACAAGGACCTCAGCATAACAGAGAAACCAGCAGAAACAAGAAAGTCCTTCTTATCTTCCTCTGCCTTTCTCCATTGCAGCAGGCCATAAAACTCACCAAAGGTGTTTTGTAGCAGCTCATAAGACCCCCATGCAGGAGAAACCCACTCCATCCCTTGAAGAAAAAGTTATACTCTCATTGATGCTCAAGGGTTACAGGGAAGAATCGGAACAAATAGAGGTGGCCACGTGCCTTCCCGTTGATCACTGCTAGGGCTCACCCTCTCTTTCCAACCACACATCTCCATAGCTGTCTATTCTGTCCATCTACCATAAGGATGTAAGGCTTAACCATTTTCTCATATCTTTATTTCTTTATGAAAGCTCTCATGTTATATGAAAGTTATGAAATAAATCAGTATGTTCTTGTTTTGCGAATTTATCTTGTGAATTCATGTATTTTAGTACAAGATCCACAAGGTTTCACCACACTGATCAGGCTCTCAGCGGTCCTCTTCTGGTCAACCTCCCCAGCACTGGGATTATAGGGCTGTGCCGCTATGCCTGGCCTCTGGGGCCGGCTCAGCCTGCTCTTGGAACAGGGCTGGCATGGCATTTGGTGCCAGGGATGGAACCATGGTCCCTGCACTTGCCTGAGCTTCCCTAAGGGGCACTTCAGTCTGCGGAGCTATTTCACTGGCCCCATGAGTCTCACTTTCACACCTGTACCTGGATTGTTAAAACAGGTAGCCCCTTCATGGTTGGTGCTAGAATTTCTTTTTACAGCATTTAAGAACCACCATAGTTATTCCCACCTCTAGGTCCCAGAGTCATGGCTTCCTCTTCCTGGGCTACTCTTTGGCTCTGCCTTGGCCAAGATAAGTTGGACTGCTCTGTCTTCTCAAATGTCACCACTGTGTCCCTGGCTAAGTGTGGAGCATACCTTGTAGCCACAGTGCTTCTTCCTTTGGTCCCAGAAGTCGCTGCAAGTCCTTGAAGGCCTGTCCTGAGACAGGCATGAAGGACACATTCTACAAGGGGAAGTAAGCTGCATTTGAGTTAGCAAAATGAGAATCAACAAGACTGGCAAGGTATTCAGAGCAAGGCGTGCACCGAGTTCTCCTAGTTGGGCTGCTAGAAGGCAGCAAGAGAAGCTGAGGAGAATGAGGGGGTCACAGCAGCTGCATGGGACCCTGTCTGCCACTGGGGAGCGGCTCTCAGCTCGGCCTCCCCTCCCTGATGCCTTTGTTCTGCCTGCATTTTCACATTTACTCACGTTCCTTCTTTTTGCCTCCTCTTTTATCATGCTAGTTTCTGGCAGGTTAAATTTGAGTGAATTTCAGATTCTTAACCTGGACGGCCAGTGAATGTGGTAAACAGGTCTCCCAAGGGTGCGCACAGCCTCATCCCGGAGACTGGGAGCGGACTAGGCTACAGGGCCAGGGACCCTCAGGGCTGCAACCCCCTCACCCTGGTGGGAGGGTGACAGAGGGATAAGTCTGGGGCTTGATCTAATCACAAAGGTCCTCAAAGTGGAAAAATTAGGCAGAAAGGCTTTAGTAGGAGGGAGAAGACATACAGAAGACGAGCAGCAAGATGGAGCTTTGTGTCCAACAAGCTGCTAAAATGATGATATTTGGTGGAGCCGCAGTGACGACTTCAAAATGTCTGGGAAACTCTTCCTTTTAGTCCTAGCATTTGGAAGTCCAGGCTCTGAGGCAACCTGAGTTGGGTCCTTGGCTCTTAGTCTGTGAGCACTGAGTGAGTTAATTATCTAAAGTTCTTACGGTGGCGGCTCCAGTAAATTACTGACATTATTGTTTTTGTTTTGTTTTTTTAATTATTTCTCTGCTGGCTTGCCATAGTAGAGAGGAGCTGCTCTAATTTCCAAATGTAATTATGTCTAATAGGCATTTGCTTTGTAGTTACACATGAAAAAATTAAGAACCTGCTATCCTAAGTTGAAGATCTGAATTTATAGCTTACTTCTGCATCAAAGTCTTCCATTGGCATGTTGAAAAAAATACTAACTTTGTGATGTGCAAAAACTTAAGCACACAGAACAAGCTAAAACTGCATAAGCTATGCATTTAAATCAGGTGAAGCCGGGAACTTCACACAATTAGCTGATTGCCACTGAATAAGGGCTTTTGATTTTTTTCTTTAATTGATCTACTACGTAAGTGGAGTTAGAGAACAGAGTTTGGCATTTTTTTTAACATTTCATAAAGTATGGTAAGGCTTACTTAAAAATACATTGTCAGATGGGGTTGGGCCAAGATGTGTTTGTTTAGGAAAAAAAAAATCACCCCAGAAAAAAGAAAGTTTTTTTTTTTTTTTTTTT
>PVJA010015110.1:0-46045 GCA_004027025.1 Myocastor coypus | reverse complement strand
GGAGGTGGGTCATGCCCACACACTGTACTCTGTATAATGATTGTGAGGACAATATGCAATATGTCAACTTTCAAAGAAAAGAAAGGGGAAAAGAAAAAAAAAAAAGTAATGTGGATTTAGAAAGGTTAATGTGTAATTGTTTGATCAATCTTATATACCTATATATATTAATCTAAACTGATCTGATGATGAAAATATGTAATATAACCATTGTTAAATTTAAACAATAAAAAAAATTGAAACAAAAAAAATAGAAAAAAAAGAATTGTCAATTATTTTGGTAAATATTCTTAAATATAAAATGATGCATAATTGGAGTTAATTCAGATTTGGAGGTCCGCTTAGTTTTTTGTATCATTTTTAAGTAAATTTTGTTTGTAGATTTGTGTGCCTTCAAGTGTTGGTGTCATCACTGTATGTGCTTTGAAGGAAAAAATTTCTAAGTTTCCTTTTTCTGATGTTTAAACAGATGAAATAGTGTAAAATTGTTAGGCTTCAAAAGTTTAGAAAAATTCCTTTGTCATACTGTTTTTTTTTTTTTTTTTTTTTTTTTTTTTTTTTTTTTTTTTTTTTTTTTTTTTTTTTTTTTTTTTTTTTTTGAGCTTACATCTTTTGTCATATGGTAGACTTCAATTTTCTAACTTTTATTGATATTAGTTTGTGAAATATTTATTTTTTGTGAGGTCAGTTTTGATAGAGTATAGTTTTTGTGCATCTCTGTGTATTTTCTTTGTTTTGTGAAGTTGTTATCTTGCTATATGTTATCTGCTCATGAGGTAATTGTCTTTCATATATTTCAGAAAACCCAGCTTTTAAAGTGTATTTCAGATTTCGTCCTGTAAAGTCATGTTTTTGTTTATTTTACCTCATTTTCGGCTGTTTATTTGATTTCTTCTTGTTACCTTTAGGAAAGATTTTTGTTTTCAACTTTTCTGCCTTCTTGATATTTTTCTTTTTAAATTTTTCTTAATATAAGTGCTTGTCTTTGGGGGAGCTTTTTTGTATTATGTTTTAACTTTATTTCACTGATTATAGTATGTGATTCTTTTTCTATGAATTCTATAGGATTAGTTTCTCTTTACCCTTTGATCTAGGATGTAGATTAGTTTTGGTTTTACCATTTTTAGGCAATAACCCTGTAGATGGGTTTGCTAGTCTGTAAATGCCAACCATGTAGCTCAGTGTGTATGAATCTGCTACAGCCGGGACCTTGGCTTTCAGGGCCCTCCTGGATCCCATATCTCTTTGTCTTGCCTCCTTCCCATCTCCTTTTCTGTGCCTGTGCACACACATGTTCGGTTAGCCCTGCTTGCTTCTCATGATAACCAGCAGAAGGCTTGTTCCATTGTGTTCATGTGAGAAGAAGATGCTATATAATAGGAATAATATTCTTGAAATTTAAATAAAATATAATGGAAAATAATCACCAATTTTGTTTTTTTTAAAGTGAAGTTTGATGAGAGAAAAATAGCATCTTTGAAATTAATGTGTATGTTTTTCAGTAATGTTAGCAATATTTTTTAAAATTTGAGTTATATGCTTTTTAGAGAATATGTATATTCAAAATTATTGATGAATAGTAATTTGAAATGATACATGTGAATATGGTGTAGAGTGCATTGATGTTAGAATATGAAATGCAGCACAGCCAGACATTCAAAATATGAATAAAAACCAATATTAGATTCAACTTTAACCAATATTAGATTTCAAGTACAATTTATCTTTAAGAGTTTACATTAGGAAAATTTTGGTTTCTTTCTCAGAGCATACTGATTAGATATAGAAGCCATGTAAAATGCTGATGTTCCTTTGAATCAAAGATGCTATCTCAATTTTTTATAAAGAGAATTCTGAAAATGTGTTTTTATGAAATAGGAAAAGAGAAAGATTCCTGTTTTTCCCAATGGGTCTGCCCCTTCATCTGGTGAGACTCCTAAGGAAGCTGCTCATCATGCTGGGCCTGAGCTGCAGAGGACTGGACGGTGGGTGTCAGTACAAAGAGTTTTTTGGACTGAGGGTTGATTTGATAAAAGGGAACATTCTTTTTCCTCTCTAGAATTTGGAATCTAATCTTGTATAGTATTTCTATCATTTTTTAAAATGGTCATTATTGAGTATTATGGAAAATGATTATGCATTTAAAATAAATTTTAATAGCATGTATGAAGCTTAAAATAATGGACCGTGGGTTCGTTACTCACACTTATATAGTACATAGGTAAAATTCCACTGCCTCTTCAGAAGGTTCTTAAAGACCATAGTGTCATTTTATAGATTTCCATATCAACTTAGAGAATTAGGGAAAGAAAGGGGAATTACAACAAGGATTTTATGTGTTATGCATAGACTTAAAACTCTTAAATGAACAATACATTATGAGATGCTGTGTAGTTAGATTGACTAACATGATATCCCATTGTGGAGTTCCAGAAACCTTCTTAGCACATTAAACGGCTAAAGTTTTGGAGTAAAGAACAGAACTATTAACAAGTATAAATATTTTAAAATATATTTAAAATATTTTGTAGAAGTAGGCAAATGTTACGGTATTTTCATACTCTAGAAAAGCATATGGCTATTGACTTATGTCTACTGGGCTCAATGTAGAATTAAAAGAATTTGAATCTTAAATCTTTGATAAATCTAGGATATTTTACCCAGACTCACTATTAGTGATTTTGGTGATATTCCTTAAAGATTAGTATATGTAAAAACTAACTGGCATAGGGAAGATAGACTTTGAAAAAGCTCAGATTCTCAGTGAATTAGTTGACTAGCAAAATGTCTTAGTTTGTATGAATATGAGAGAATGAAAGCTCATCCCCTGCACACAGTGCTAGTCTCCTGTTAGGTATTGTTTCTTTATCCTTCGTATGCTGATAGTGTTAGGTTCTCAGACGCACCAAAGTAGCCAGACCTCAGGCCCTTCACAGTCACTCAGGAGGCTCTGTAAGCTGTCTGTTAAATGACCAGTTATTGATTTGATGATGCAGAGTCATGTTCTAGATGCTCATCAGCATTGGAAGCAATTCCCCTTGCTGCCGGTTTATAGAGTAACTTCTACTTACCAGTGCATGTTTAGGATTTGTATTAAGTTCCAACAATTTAGAATGATAAAGCTTGAAACATCCAAAACATTTGAAAGCATATAGTTAATTCTTTTGTCTGTTGTCCTGCCGTTGGTATTGGAATGATTACCTGCTGTATGAGTCAGCTTTTATTACCTGTTTTCTGAGTGATCAGCTCAATCTAGTACCTACTATGCCAGTGCTCTGGTAGTACCAGTGTTTTAGACACTGAAGATATGGCTGTGAGAAAATAAAGTCCCTTCTTCTCATGGACTTCTCATGGAGTCTTACAGTACTATTTTCAAATTAGATGTACTCAAAGGTGTGATTTTAAAAAAAGGAAGTGGCATGATTTATGTTTTATTAAATTTATAATTTCATTAAGACCTCTTAGTTTTATTTATGTACATACAGTTTTGCCTATATATAAGCTAAAAGTATTGCTGTCATTTTAAGGTTTTTATTTTTTCTAGGCAAAAGTATTCATATAATTAAAACACTAATTTTTAAAGGCATTATAATTGTAATTTAACTGCTTTTGCACAGCACATTGTATTGCTACTTTAGGATGTATAGTTGCTATTAAAATTTGTAATATAAACAGTAACAGAATTGCTATGCATTTTTATGAATGATTAGGTTTTATTTATCATATATTTCTTTGTACTTTGTGTCCAAAGTTACATTTACTCATATGCAGTCTTTTTAGTATATACTCTATAAAATAATGTGTCTTTTTTTTTAACTTAGTAAGTTCTTTCATCTATCATCAATAGATTAAATTAAATGAATGTATCATCTAAAATTACACCATGATTTGAATTGGATTTTAATTTTTGTTGACAGAACACTAGGCACCCGCAGTTTTATGTAGCCCATAGTTTTAGTTTGAACTAGCTAGAATCCTCTAGTGTACAGTTTGACGAGTTTCATCTCACCTATTTAGGCTTTTTGGTGGTTTGATACTTGACATCAAAAGGAAAGCACCTTTTTTCTTGAGTGACTTCAAGGATGCATTAAGCCTGCAGTGCCTGGCCTCGATTCTTTTCCTATACTGTGCCTGTATGTCTCCTGTTATCACTTTTGGAGGGCTGCTTGGAGAAGCTACAGGAGGCAGAATAGTGAGTACAAAGATTGGTAGTGGCCAGGCTCTCAGCTCTTCAGAGGCAAGTGTCTGTGTGCATTTGTCTCACTATTCATACTTTTATTTGAAGAGTCTACCCAAACCTGTCCCAAACCAGACTTCCCCCAAGGTAATTGCTGTGGAAAACATGGGGAAGCCATATGAACAGGAGAAGATGCACTGTTGAGGTAAAAAAAAAAAAAAAAAAAAAAAGAAAGAAAGAAAGGAAAAAAAAGTTTATCCTGCTTTGCTCAATGGAGTGGTTTTATAATTGAGTACAAGTTTTGCATTGTCTTCTGGGAGGGGGTGGTATTCGGGGAAACCAATGGAACTGACTGGGGGTGGTCATGGGTGGATTTACCTTCATCCTGTAAGGGATTATAGGGTTAGTTAGTTGTGTGATTAAGACTAACTCAGACCTGGTAGCTAGGGCTAGACTAGGTATTTGGGAAGAACAGAACTTAATTGTAGAGACGATAGATTTCTGGAGTACAAAATTCTCTATTTTGTTTATATTAAATCTGTATAAAAGTAGCCAAAGGTTGTACTTGGAAAGTATAATTGAAAGTTATCTTTTAATATGACTAGAAAAAAATTTAGTTTTTCTGTATTTGAAACTACTGCATTAGGAACTGTGGTGGCTTGTAAAATCTAGAAAATTTTCTTCCCAAAGGTGGGGGGGGGCAGATATTTTTAGTACTTTTTAGATGAAATGATTTATAATTCTTAAGTATATTGTAATTAATCTTTAATAGTATTATCATAGTACTTGAACAAGTTATACTTTTCTAGATAAAGAATAAAAATTAGTCAAAGCTAAGTGATATTTATTTAATTAAGGTTTGTGCTCTGAACATGAAATAAAGCTGACAACTGAAATTTTCTTTCAACTCTTTACATGTGATTATTCTATGTTATTTTTTAACTACTGCATATTCTTAGTAAGTTGCTTTATGTGCTGTCACAAATTGTACTTGTAATTCTGCTAGTCCCTGTTGAAGTGTGTTCTGTTACCACCATGGGAATAGCTGTCGCCTTGCTCATGGACTATCTCTGCCTGCCTGTCTCCTGCTGCTGCTCACACTGTGCATGGGGGTGGTATGTTAGGAGCTGGAGGAAGATGGACAGATGTCACAAGAAAGGGTGACATACACATAGTTCCTGTGCCACTGTCCACTGCGATGCTTGAGTGAGGTAAAGGCCTGTGTGGGAACTGAGGAGTAGAAGTAGAGGAAGCAAGAGTGTTAGGGAGGAAAATACTATGAAGATAGGTTTGTTTTCAGTTGCCTTGTTGGAATTTCATATAGAAATGGGTATATTAGGAGGTACAGTTTCAGAGTTCTAGAGTGATAAGGAAAAATGAACATTAGAAATCACTCAAATATGCATGAGGGTTGAAACTAAAATAAATGAGCTTACCAAGGGAGATAACTTAGAAAGGGGAATTATGAAAAGGAGGATGGAATGGAAGAGGAAAATGTCCCAGTCAGCCGGGTTCAGTTACTATCAGACCCTGTACAGGTTGAATAAGGGTGGCATAATTTTACAGAAACCACACTAGTGATTTTGAGAAGCTACTGACTTAGCATAGTAGTGGTCAGCATAGCACTGAGGGGAAGTGAAGAGAGGCCGATGAAATGGATAGGTAGGGTGGAGATTTGTAAATTAGAAATAAAGATAGGGAAGCTGGTGTAATAGGACCATTATTTCTTTAGGGAAAGAGATTTCCATTTGTGAATGAATATAGTTCAGAACTCAAAAACTAGATCATTAGGAAGGGGCAAGGTTTATTTCTATAAACAGCCTACAGGAATAAAATGAATTGCAATATCTGCTTTTTAGCCCAAGGAGAAACTTAATATGTTCCTCTGTGCTTGTTAACATGGTGGTAGCGGAGTCTCTCTCTCTCTCTCTCTCTGTCTTTCTCTCTCTTTTTCTCGGTCTCTTTCCCTCTTCTTTCTCTGGTTGTCATTTATATATTTTTTAAATTTTAACTTAAGCACTGCCTGAATCTCTTCCTAAATTGCATATTCTAATAGAACTAAGGATTCTACGGTGGCTTACCTATGTCTTCTAGCACAAACTTATTTTCCTATAGGCAGAAAAACAAATTTATCCCTTATCGTGAAGAACTATGTGATTGCTGCAGATATTTTTCCTTCATGTTGCCAAAAGACAAATTTGTATGTGGAGTTACCTCTGTTTTTATCTTAATAGTTGATTTGTATTTCTATTTATTATTTTGTGAAACTAATTTTGAAAAATAGTGTTACAGTTCTAAGAACTGTAGCATGTATTATTTTCTGTTTGCAAAACTCTGTGCTTGTTAGGTGTTTTCATAAACATTAAAGTTCTCCTACCTTGGGGCTAGGGAGATAGCTCCGTAGCACAAGTGCCTGCCTGGAAAGTGCGATATCATGAATTCAAACCCCGGTCCGACAAAAAAAAAAAAAAAAAAAAAAAAAAAAAAAAAAAAATTCTCCTACATCATTATTCTCACTGAAAATGAGACAGCCTGTGTGCCTGAGCAGTCCTAGTCAACATCTGGTACCAGCCCATCTTCTTGTACACATCCAGCTCTGAAGCCTGGCTCTGCTACTGTTACTGTGCTTCCTTTTTGTTTTAGGAGTGGTTTTTTTGTTCTGTTCTACCAACTTCTTTTCTTACCTTCACCAATAATGGACTTTCCTTTCTGGGTAGTATATTCTAATTGTTGATGTTTGTGACTAATAGACTTTCTTTCTGATCCATCCTTTTGTGTAGTGATATAGTACATCAATACTATTTACTATTCATAATTAATTTTGTACAATGTTTGGTTAAAATTTCTGTGAGCCTTTCATGTTCTTATTTTACCTTTCTCTCCTCCCCAGCTTTAATGATAAAATACTTCCTCATGTTTGGTTGCTGTGAATTTTAAATTTTTCGCTTGTATTTTATGTTAAGTATTTCAATTTTTGAAAGGAATTAATTAAACCTATCACATGAGTTGCTTTAACATATATGAAAAACTGCTCTTTAAAAATCAGCTTGAAAACAATAGGTACAGTGGCACATGCCTGTGATCCCAGCACTCGGGAGGCAGAGGCATGAGGATTCCCGTGAGTTTGAGACCAGCCTAAGCTACAAAGTGAGCTCAAGGCCAGCCTGTGCTGCATGGCAAGACCCTGTCTCCAAAAAAAGAAGAAGAAGAAGAATAAAAAGTAAAGATAGGGTCATCTGTTAACTTGTTCTTTGTTCAAAGAATTTTTGGCAGCAGCAGCAGGATTTTGAATATTTAACAAACTATTCAAAGCATACAGAAATGTTAAAAATAACACATGACCTTTTTTACCTTCTGCAAACTTAAACATAAAATATCAGTAGGTAAAGTTGAAACCCTGTGTGTATTTCCCCCATGTACTTTTTGCAACTTGTGTCTTATAGTTTTGAGTTTTGAAATAAAGGTAATTGCAGGAAGTTTCACTTAAATATGCAGAAAATAATTTTTTGTATTTAAATTGTGTTTGTAATTTTCCATGTTTAAAATTGACTCTGAATTTGTTTTATAACCACTTGATTAGTATTTTTACGTTCTAGATATCTAATGTGTACAGTAGGTTAGAGAGATGTTTGTGATGCATTGCTTCTATCCATTTCTTTTTCCTTGAACAGAGTGCAATAGAATCTCTCTTTGGAGCATCGTTAACTGGGATTGCCTATTCATTGTTTGCTGGGCAACCTCTAACAATACTGGGGAGCACAGGTCCAGTTTTAGTGTTTGAAAAAATTTTATTTAAATTCTGCAGGTAAGTTATAATTCTCTGCTCATCATGTTTACATACATGTATACTGTATATGTATACTACATACAGTATATGTGTAGTATTTAAATTTCATTATATATATGTAACAGTTGGAATGATCTGATTAGCATATGCATTTTCAGTATTTGAGGGCAGTTGTGGTTGATCCTAGCAATATCCAAGGCCCCCGCCACCATCCCTATCTCAGTAACTCGGAAGTATAGAAAATGAAGTTATTTAGTTTAAAATGAGTGGATTTGAGTAGTGTTAAACAAATTAAGTAAAAGTTCTTTGTACTAGTAAGAAGTTGTTTATCTCAACTTTTTGTCAGTAGTGTGTTCTTATATAGGAGTGTAGAAAGAGTTGGATCTCAAAGGCTCAGATTGACTATAGCAGTTAGTGCTGTTTAACAGATAGGACCTGGGGAATGACGCAGTCAGATCAAAGTGTCCATTTCTACTGTCTGAGTTGTTTGTAGTATAGAAAATAAATATACTGTTCTATAGTTAGTAGACTTTGAATTTTGCACTTATATTTTACTGTGCTCCTGTCCTCACAAAAATGTATTGTGTACTCTAGCCTGAAACAACTTGATGGCATTTACATACTTCACTGTCCTTGTTCTTGTTCTGTACTCCACTATAGAAGCTGATATTGCATCTGCTCTGTCATAACACATGGATTAGTAGAGAATGCAATGGCCTGAGATACACAGCCTGTTAGTAATTTTATATTTCAAATTTAAAATTAGAAATCAGTTCACTTGGTGATAATGGTGGAAGGAAAGTAATGGTGGAATTGGCAAGCCATTGGAGTAAGAGTATCTTCTTACCACATTGACACGATTCTTCAGGATCTTCAGAGAGAAGGAGATACAGTTGCTCTGTAATCTGTCATTTGCTCCTCATAACTGATTACTAATGTGAAGACAGTGATTTTAAAATATTTATCTAGAAGATTTTCACTGTAGATATTTTATGTTGATGTAATAACCAAAAGTCATTAATTGAAAAATACATGGAGTTTAATTTAGACATTTTGTCATTTTATAATTCACCCTTTTTAAGAATTATACATTGTTATGTTTTTATTGCTTCATGTAAATAATTTAAGTTGTAGCTACTGTTCCTCATACGTCCATTGATTGTGTCCACATTTTTATTTCTGAACAGAGATTATGGCCTTTCCTATCTGTCTTTGAGAACCAGTATTGGTTTGTGGACCTCTTTTTTGTGCATTGTTTTGGTTGCAACAGATGCAAGCAGCCTTGTGTGTTATATCACTCGATTTACAGAAGAGGCTTTTGCAGCTCTTATTTGCATCATATTTATCTATGAAGCTTTGGAGAAGCTCTTTCATTTAGGAGAATTATATGCATTTAATATGCACAACGATTTAGAAAAACTGACCACCTACTCGTAAGTACTTCTATTTCAACCTATTATTAAGATGTATTTTTGTCAGTGACAAGAGCTTAAGAAAGTGGAATTTTTGAAAGTGTGTCTTTTTGCTGTGTCTAGCTGTACCAATCACCATAAAGTAGTTCACATATTTGTTTCCTATGAGCTTTTGTTCCAGTGGACACAAATACAGTTGATCAAGTTCATTCGTTTTTGTCACTGAGGTAACTTATGTATGTATGTTGAATCTTCCATTGAAATTGGACTGGATACTTTAAATTTGACTGACAATTACCGTACTATAAATGACTATTAGGCAGTTGTATCAGATCTTATAGTCCTTAACTAAATCTGAGGCATGTGGTAGGATGTGGGGTGTTTTTTTATATTGATATATTTATTACATTTTGCATTGTCACTAATTTTTTGAAGTTTGTTAATGTTTACTGAATATCTTTTTAGTACAGTTTTACTATATTATTATATTCATGGATTATTTTCTTTGAAAGAAACATGAAATGAAAATGACTTTGAACTCGAGTTTAAAATAGAATTTGAAGAGTCATACACACTTGTTATGAAACATTGGTAGACACAATCAATAATAAGTAAAATTATCAAAGAAAAGGCCTTTATCTAGTGACTTTAGCAGGTGTGCTTGGTATAAATGTGGTATTACATTTGATGGAATTACAGGGTGAAATGTGGTTGTCAAAAACCTGTCTTGTTCCATCCACCTAGGCCCCCAGCACCCCTCATCTCCTCTTTCCATCACATTTCTGCTTTCTCCTTGACTACCTTCCTTTCCGTTTCTTATATGCCTTTATCTGTGATGGACAAGTAGGGAAAGGGAGTTAAAATTCCTGTATATCCTTGACTTATTTTAAACCATCACAGACACTTGGCTATTAAATCTATATCCATCTGTGTTTTATATACGTTTGCTTTTCTGGCTTCTCTCTTTCCATGCCTTATATCTTTCTGAACTTTTTGAAGCATGGCTTTTATTATTAGTGACAGTCTGTTAGTACAATTTTTATTTTTATTTTTTTTTTGTTGGGGGGGGAGTTTTTTCCACGTTAACTTCATTTGCCTAACATTTTATGAGCACCTACATAGAGCGTGTTCATGGTTTCCTGATTCATACTGCAGTGTTATCATTGTGGTCCTTTTCCTGTATGCAGACAATGAAACTCTTAGAGGTTAAAACCTTTAGATGAAAGGGTTGATATGTGATAGAACCTGAAAGGGATCTAAATCCAATTTCTTGCCTTTTCTCAAATACCTCATAATCTAATGAGTGTTCATGTGTATTTCTATTCATTTTTAATTTATTATTTGTGTATTTATTTATGTAGTTAGTACAGGGTCTTACCACACAGATCACACTTGCAGTGATCCTCCCGCTTTCATCCTCCCTAGTGCTGGGATTACAGGTGTGTGCCACCATGCCAGTGGTGGGACCGGCATGGCACACTGGGGGTCAAATCCCAGTCCCTGTATCTGCCTAAGCAGGCGCTTTAATTCTCTGAGCTATCTGGCTGGCCCCTCTTTTCATTTTTTAGATTTGTATTTCAAGGTTTCTTTGATTTGTATTTCTAACTTTTTTAGGCAGTAGAAATAGTTCTAGAGAGGAATGGAGCTCTGATTTTATCAGTCTCTTAATTCTTTAGGAAGAACTTTATTTCAGTAAAAATGTGATGTTTACACACAGTGGAGTACTACTTTGTTATGACAAACAAAGAAACATGAGTAGTTTTTGGGAAAAAGAATGCACTTTGAGACCATAATGTTAAGTTAGATAAATCAGACACACAAGCTTAAATATCATGATTTCTCCTTATGAGGAAACCAATTTATAAATAAAGAACAGAATAAAAGAGAGGGAGAATAGGAAGTGGTGGGGAGCTGGGTCATCCTCTTCTGGGAAGGGGATCAAGAGAAGGGTGGTATGAAGGTACAGAAAGTGGATGAAAAAAAGCAGCAAAGGTGTTTATGTGGGCATACCACCTCCACATAGACTGTAAGCACGAATTATAAATCTGATTTTTAAAAATGAGTCTTCGTCCAGGGATGTAACTCAGCAGCATAGTGCCTGCCTGGCAACAAGTGTGAGACCTCATGTCCAATTCCCAGTACGAAAAAAGAAAATAGCTCAAGAAAAAAAAAAAAAAAAAAAAAAAAAAAAAAAAAAAAAAAAAAAAAAAAAAAAAAAAAAAAAAAAAAAAAAAAAAAAAAAAAAAAAAAAAAATATATATATATATATATATATATATATATATATCAATAAAAGCTGAATACGAATAGCAGGGCTTAATTAATAGGCCTTAGTAGAGCTTAATATTAATAGCAGGGTTTGGCAGAACAGGAGGAGACAGCAGTAACTGCTGTGGAGAATGAGGAGAGAACAATTCAATGAGAGTAATCTTACTTTAAAACATGGTAATATCTCTTTTGTTCGCGTTTTTTTTTTTTTTTTTTTTTTTTTTTGGTGAAAGCAGAGATTGAACTCAGGACCTTGTGCTTACCAGGTAAGCGCTTATTCTACTGAGCTATCTCTCCAGTCCCCCCAAAACATGGTAATAGCATCTGAAAGTTTTTAAAAGAATTTTTTAAAGATGACCCTTTCCCCAGACATACTTAACCAATTTGATGATACATTTTATCAATATTTGTATTGCTTCTATTTATACCACTCAGACTGTATTTTGTTGTTTTTGTTATACTTTTCCTTCCTAATCCCCATGCTTAGCAACATGGAAAAGAGTTTAAAAGTTACCATTTTCTGCAAATGACTTAGTAAACATGAACACAGAATGTAGGACCCTTAACACTCTCTACTACCCTTAATTTCCAAGATGTGTGTGTACTGCACCTCCTGATCCTAGCAGTGAAACCCAAGCTTTGTGGAAGGAGAAGAATTTAACTGTGCATGATATTTCTTGGCAAAATCTCACTGTTCCTGTAAGTACATTATGAAATAAAGATTTTTTGTTGATATTATATGAATCTGTTTCTTTAGCTTTTTCTCATTATATTTAAATTTTCTTCTTGATGAATGGATGTGCAGTATTTTTTCAGAGTATAGCATTTTAAAATATAACTATTTGGCTCATGCATTAAAATATACAGGCTGAAATGAACGAAGCTTGAGGGAGATGAAAATGGATTATATTTCTCCTTGAGGACAGAATTATGCAAAGATGTTAGTGTTTTTGAGAACCTTATCTAACTCTTAGAGGTTAGTCTGATTTAAGTACCAGAAACAGTAATGAAAAATGGCAAAACGTGTCAGTACCCTGCTGTACGCTAAAGCTATTACAGGTATTCTGTAACACATAGTCATAAGCAAGACAAGGTTAGGAATTAGTAATAAATGTACAGAACTGTGTCACTACTCAGAATTAAAACCAAGATTCTTACAGCTTCTGTGCATTTTTAAACTTAAAAAAAAAAAAGTCTCTCACTGAAGGTAATGACTACTAGCCATATAATTTTCATCTGAAGTTCTATCCCATTCTTAATGTACTAATAGCTATCATATTTATACAATTAACGAAAATTAAATTTTTAGCAAATAGCCAAATTTCCAAGTCTCATGGGGCCACTAGCTTCTGAATTGAACAGTGCAGAATTACATGATTCTGTTACAGAACATCCTCTTGTATGGTGCTAATTACAAGCAATGGCAAACAGTAGTCAGCTTAGGTTCTATTCTCTCCTATTTAATGTCATTTTTAAGGGGCTGGCTAAATAGCTCAGCAGATTCAAGTGCCCACAAGCAGGTGCAGGGGCCAGGGATTTGATTCCCAGCTTGTTGTGCTGGCCCCGCCCCCAGATGTGCTGAGATGGCAATTGAGAGCTGGCATGGTGGTGTGAGAGCCTGTAATCCCAGCCCTTGGGAGGCTGTAAACAGGGGATCACTGAGTCCAATCCCTAAAATACAAAAGAAAAAAATCATCTTTAAGTGATAGAGGGGTGGTTAATTGAGGCACTCAAAAGTGATTTGTAAAAGAATATTTTTCATGATACTAAGATAAAGCTGAAGTAGTTCCAGTGTATTTTCTTGATATCCAAAAGACCATGTTAGGTGATTTTTTTTGTAGCTTTTAATTCCATGATTATACTAGATTTGCTATTCTCAACATATGGAAATTAAAAATTAGTGGAAATTTTAATCTTTCAGTGAACTGAAAGTTTTTTTGTTTTGCTATTTATTCAAATGAGTTACCTTTATAAGAATATAAGTGAGAAGAAAGTCTTCTGTCATGTGTTTTTTATTGATCATTAATTTCTGTTAATCATCTTTCAGCTACTTTTTTCTTTTAAAAGGAAAATCAAGTCATTACACTTATAATTATCTTCATCATCCAATGATTTGTTCATGTCGATTTTATTAATAAAGTATTATTTTATTGGTCATTTTATTAGTCATTAAATATCATGTGTTTAATCCCAAGGTATTGAGTCAAATCAGAAGAGCTAGCCACAACTTTTAGTATTGACTTTAGCTTAATATTATAGCTGTTTCCATATTTATCGTTGTAAAATGGCATAGTAGCTATAATCCACTCATGTGGTACTTCTGTTTTAAACCACCTACTGAGAAATAAAGGGAGAACAGTAAAAGTGTAGACTAGCAAGAATGCACAGGAAACATTTCATAGTTCAGTAGTGATTCTGAGTCTCTCATTCAGGGGAGCATAGAAAGGAGCAACTTGGGCAAGTACTGTTATTTCAGTGATTTATATGGATAAATAAACATTGCTGAACTCAAGATGTGTATTCTGACTAATGATGATATATTGTAGTTGGCTTGGCAATGTCTTTTCTAAGTGAGATGTAATTTACATCTTAGAGACAGTGAAACTCATTAATAAACTACTGAATATTTGAAAATTCCTTCCATCTCCCCTTTCCCCTCCTCTTTTTTTTTGTTTTTCCAGGAGTGTAAAACCTTGCATGGTGTGTTTGTAGGGTCAGCTTGTGGTCACCATGGCCCTTATATTCCAGATGTGCTCTTTTGGTGTGTCATCTTATTTTTTACAACCTTTTTTCTGTCTTCATTCCTCAAGCAGTTCAAGACCAAGCGTTATTTTCCTACCAAGGTAACTTGGAATAAACTTTGGGTATTCTGGTAATATTTACGTTTTATATTTTTCATTTTCTTGGTTTGTTTCAAAATAGTATTACACTTTAAGGGTATGCCAGATAATATTGAAGAAATTATTTATAGTGAAAAACACTGTGTCTGAGCTCACCATGTAAATATCATGCTACCATGAAATAAATGGTAGGGTAGTTGTGTTTCTTTTGGGTAAGAATTGTGTTTTTTTGGGGGGGTAAGTAGTAGTTTAAAATGCTTCTCATATTTTTAGTGAAATTTTATCTTGAAAGATGATTTATTTAGAAAGTACATAGTATTTTTATGTTTGTATTAACATAGTCCCTTTAACATAGGTGCGATCGACAATCAGTGACTTTGCTGTATTTCTCACAATAGTAATAATGGTTGTAATTGACTACCTTGTAGGAGTTCCATCTCCTAAACTTCATGTTCCTGAAAAATTTGAGGTAAGGATTAAAATTTTTAAATGGCTATTTGTTACTTGAGAGTATCGGACTATTTTAAATTGAGATACTGCATTATGAGTACTTAACATCTATGGTAAAGATTTAAGAGCTGTTTTTAAAATGGATTCTACTTTCCTAGCTAGAGTTTCTATTTCTTTTTAGTGCTTGTTAATATTACCTGACTGGTTAGAGTTCTGGATGTGCTTTCCAAGGAAAAAGAAACATTCTTTATTTATAAATTTCTATTCTAGAAGGGCAATTTATCTGCCTTACGTTTGCTATTCTCAACACATGGAAATTGAAAATTAGTGGAAATTTTAATCTTTTATCGAATTGAAAAGTTTTTTGTTTTGCTATTTATTCAGATGAGTTACATTTGTAAGAATATAAATGAGAAGACGCCTTCAGTCATGCTTTTTTGTTAATCATTAATTTTTGTTATGCTACTTTCAGCTGCTTTTTTTTCTTTTAAAAGGAAAATCAAGTCATTAGACTTTTATAATTATCTTCAGTATGCAACAATTTGTTCATATTGATTTTATTAGTAAAGTATTATTTCATTGGTCATTTTATTAGTCATTAAATATCATGTGTTTAATTAGAAAGCTCCATCAACAGGATATCAGATATGTTCTATAAGAAAAACAATCTGTAATGAAATCTGCATTTGAATTCTTTACTTTGGTTGGCAGTTTTTTTTTTTTTTCAGGTGTGCCTTGAACATGAGCTGTAGCTGTGATCATTTACGTGCTACTTTTTCAAGGAGATTTGTTGTAATTTGGAAATGAAAAATTATCAGAACTACATAGTCTAGAAATGTTGAAAAAGTTAGGTAGGTTATGAATACTTAAGACATATTTAGAGAGATGGTAGTCTTTTTTTTTTTTTTGGAACCTGGGATTGAACTCAAGACCCTGAGCTTGCCAGGCAAGCACTTATTCTACTGAGCTATCTCCCTGGCCTGGCTAGCAGTTTACCCTGGGGGCCATTCAGCCTGGAATTTATGTACTACCTCTTCCTGTCACTGCAGCAGCTGTCATCTGAACCAGTAGGTTTTTGGATTGAATAAATTTGATAAAATTATTGTTTTTATATTTCCTTTTATTTTATCTTACAAAATATAATGAAATAAATTACTTTTTGATCATCTATATTTAAATAATTAGACTCATGTAACTAATACTATAAAATATACAGGAATCTATTACAGCAATTTAATTGTCAAAATGTGTGCAAATGTGGCACTATTTAGAGCGGGGAAAATGTAAACACGTGATACTAAATCACAGCAGCTTAGTGCTGGCAAGATATCTCAGTGGACTAAGCACCTGCTTAGGCAAGTACAGGGGCCAGCGTTCAATTCCTGGCACCACATGCCACGCTGGTCCTGCCCCCAAGAGTGCTGAGTTGGCTACTAAGTCTGGGTGTGGTGGCACACGTCTGTAATCCCAGCACTGGGGAGGCTGAAAGCAGGAGGATCACTATGAGTTTGAGCTGCGTAGTAAGATCTTGCCCAAAGGAAAAAAAAAGTCACAACTACTTAAATACTAACTGTGGTGCCTCTAGTACCACTGCAATGGTTTTGCAGCTACTGTATCTCCTCTTGCTATTTTCAGTGAGCTGAAGTACCACAGGCTTTTGCTTTATCACCATTATCCCTCCTCATCCCCATGTGGGTGGGTTGCTCTCCAGTAGACTGTGTACCATGGAAAAAAGGGGCCCCTTTTTAAATAAGATAGTTCCTAATGTTTTTCACTGTCTAGACACTATGTATTCATATCACTGCTAAGGTCACTGGATGCGGAGAGCCAAAAGTTACAACTTGGATTTTCAGTTATGAGTGGGGTCAGTGCCCCCAGCCTGTCTCCTGCATGTTTTTCAAGGGTCAGATACACATTTTCTTTCTCATCTACCTATATTTTCTTTCATCTACTTCTGTTTATGATTGCATGGTGAATAAAAGAGCACATTTTGTGTCATGTTACTGGTGATATTTATTTTTACATTTATCAAATTATGTGCATTTTTTAGAAGTAGATAATCAAAAGGAAATAAGAATTAAAGAGTATATTGAAAAGCATTCTAATCTGTTTTATCTTACATTGGCATGAAAAGTATTATTATTAAATCTAGAAGTCACCAGGATAAAAATGACCTATCAACAAATTTATAAACTATTTGCATTTTAATTTTTTAAAAATGTATTTAGTACATGGCCTCACTGTGCAACTCAGACACATAGTTTTTGGCTTCCCCAGCACTGCGATTATAGGCATGTTCCACCACGGCTGGACTCAGTGGCTTAGTGGGCCCCTGGGACAGGGCCAGCGCAGCATGTGGTATTGGGGATTGAACCCTGTCTAATCCCTGTGCTTGCCTAAGTAGGCACATTTTAGCTTAAGATGAGAAAAATAAAACTTTAAAATATTTAACTCTATTGATAACCAATATATTATATGAAGAGTATAAGGCATTGGAGTTTATCATTTTAATATTTTATTTTTCATCCCTAAGTATTTACAATCAAGAGTTTGGAAACTTCTGCTTAAAACTGTAGACCAGAGATGGCAGACCTTTTAGTAATTTAACAACCTCCTGTGGCACACATGCCAACAGTTTGCCACCTCTGCCAGACATTGTACCACTAAAGATTTTGGATCATTAAGAAATAACTGGTGTTTTGGAAGTCACTGTTTTTACCAAGAGGTTGGAGACTTGTGTTTAAAACCACAGATATTGCACCCCAAAGATTTGCAGTCATTAGGAAATGATTTGTATTTGAATGATTTTATTAAGTATTATAAGAATAGATGAACAGTAGAATGATAATTTTAATAGTATTTTGAAATATTGATGTATTTTCCTGTAATCTTAGTCTTATTGCTATTCCTAAATACTTGTTTTTATTGATGCAACTTTCAGAGCAGACTAATTTTAGGGTGCATAAAGTATACTTGGGGAACCAAATTATATAACACAAAAATAAATATATTTAGGGGCCAGTAGGATGGCTCAGTGGTCTAAAGAGCCTGCTTAGGAAAGTGTAGGTAGCTGCAGGGACCGCGGTTCCATCCCCAGCACTACATTCTGCACCAGCCCTGCCCTGAGGGCAGGCTAAGCCGGCCATAAAAATAAATAAACAAACAAAAGTTCTGAAACAAGAAAAAATAAATAAATAAAAAGTTCTTTAAAATAAATAAATAAATTTATCTGCATACATTGTTGAATGTGGAGCAGTTTCAATATGTTTGTGAGAAAGTGGAAGAACTTGAACTTTCGAAGTACTTGTTTTTATGCTAACAAATTCAGTGTCTTAAGGAAAAACAAGCTTAATATTAAATATAGATTATAAAAACATATATTTACTTTTAAACTGTTTACTGTTCTCCAAAAGTATTCAGCTTTCTTGTGATCTTATAAAAATTTTTGGCTATAATAGTAAATTTTATGTCACAGCATCAGAATCTATTAGTATCTGCTAAGGTGCCAGAATTTTGTCAGTTGCTTTGGAAGAATAGTGTGTTCAAGGCTACTTTTGACTTAATACCAACCTTGGCAAGATCACTCACATTTAGGACTTCAGTTAAATTTAAGCAGTTAAATTTAAAGGTTGAACTAGTGTGTGGATTATGAAGTATATTGCACCATGTTGAAATGATACTGCTTCAGTCTTTTCCTACATAACAGAATTCCTAGAAATATAGTCTCCAACAACAAGTATTTATTTGCTTGTGCTTTTGTGCTAATTTCAAGTGGGAAGAGCAGGCTCTTGATCCTGTTTGGGGCCTTCATATGGCAGCTTGACCTTGAGCAGCTTCTTGGAATGCTGAGGCTTCATGTACATTTCTGGGGACTAGGCTGAGCTGTTGAAATAGCTGGGTGGTACTTGTTTCCTTTCCTGTCCTTCCTTGCTGTTTTATATTGTGTACATGGTATTATGTTCTCAAGAAAGCCTGTCTAGGCTTAAAACCATAATCGTCTCACAGTTCCAGAAGTTTTAGGATTCCTTGGGGTCAACATTTGGAAGCCACACAGTGTCCCTTTGGCTGTATTCTGTGGATTAAAATTATAAAGTTATTCCAGGTTCAGGGGAGAAAAGAAGTACCCCACAAGAGTGATGGGGTCAGGTGGCATGTTGTCTGCAAATAATCCAGTTAGCCATAATTGAGTTCTTACAGCCCCACTCTCTAATTTGGGAACAGATTGCTTAGAAAAGGAAAATTTTTAAAAAAGTTTTTTTTTTTTTTTTTAATTTTTTTAAATTTTTCAACAGCCCACTGATCCCAGTAGAGGCTGGATCATAAGCCCCTTGGGAGATAATCCTTGGTGGACTTTACTGCTAGCCGCTGTTCCAGCTCTGCTGTGTACCATTCTTATCTTTATGGATCAGCAGATTACAGCTGTGATCATAAACAGAAAGGAGCACAAATTGAAGGTAATATTTAAATTTGTGTCAAGCATTGTGATTTCTTCAGGGCTTCAGGTTTTGTAATTAGAACCTTAAGATGTAATGTGAAAATCATTTTTTTCCCCTTTTTACAATTAGCATAGAATTTCAACATACTTAGACTTAGAAATATTTCTATTTATTTTCCTTTTCAGAAAGGAGCTGGCTATCACCTTGATCTGCTGATGGTTGGTGTCATGTTGGGAGTTTGCTCTGTCATGGGACTTCCATGGTTTGTGGCTGCGACAGTGTTGTCAATAAGTCATGTCAATAGCCTGAAAGTGGAGTCTGAGTGTTCTGCTCCAGGGGAACAACCCAAGTTTTTGGGAATTCGTGAACAGCGGGTTACAGGACTAATGATTTTTGTTCTTATGGGCCTCTCTGTATTCATGACTTCAGTACTAAAGGTAAAAATCTTTTCATTGCAATGCTTTTAAATCTTACTTAGCATAGCATTTATTCTTACTTGCATGAAAATTAAACATTAAAATATACTTAAATACCTAAAGTTATTTTTATTTTACTTTATAGTTCAGGCTGGCCTTAAACTCACTGTGTATCCCAGGCTGACCTGAAACTCACAGCAGTCCTTTTGCTCCAGCCTCCTGGTTGCTGGAATAACAAGTGTGCACCACTGTGCCTGGCTAGATTTTGAAAAATACATTTTCTTTTCTTCATGAGTTACTTTTTTTCATTCCAAAATTCACAGAAAAGCATCTAGGTCAGTTAGGTGAGGTGCACTGGGTATAGTTTTCCTTTGCGTGGCTGAATCTGTTTTCCTTTACAGGCCTCTCATTTTGTTCAGAGTGGTGATTATGGTTTTGAGTAAATTAACAGGGTCTGTTAATAGCCAGGTTTTCCTTCAGAATACCTTGGTGTGTACTAGGCATGTGGTTTGGGATGTCCATAATGTTGAGAGTAATAAGGCCTTTACTTTTAGAGGTGGAATTCAGTTGTAGTGTATAGTAAATTCTGCTGTGTACAGTACTGGCATGATGGGAAGTATTGGCTTAATCCTGATTCCTAATGGCTTTTGAGTGATTGTTAGGGCCTTGAGTGCTTTGACTTTTTTATGCATTTGAAATAATGTAATTATTATAGCCAATTGATACAGAAAATTAAGAAAGAAAATGTTTTTTGTTTAAAAAGTGAACTAGGTTTTCAAATGAAGTAATCTGACTTCAGTACCTGTTGTTTTAACCATTGAATGCACTCTTCAGGAAGGAATATGTAGACACATTTTTCAAGGAGTTTATGCTTCTTCCCATTTTATTAGGTATGGAAATATTAGGTTGATCAAATTTTTATCAGTAAAAGATTTTTAAAAATTCTGTCTCTAAACTGATTTTTATATATATTTAACTATGTTTTAGTAGCATATTTAGTAATATTGTGTTTACTAGTGTTGTTTTAATATTAATTGTGGTAGGGGCGGGGAGATAGCTCAGTAGAATAAGCACTTGCCTGGCAAACGCACGGTCCTGAGTTCAATCCCGGTTCTGCAAAAAAAAAAAAAAAAAAAAATTAAAATTTAAAAATATGTATATTAATTGTGGTAATTTTATTTGCAGTTTATTCCAATGCCTGTTCTATATGGTGTTTTCCTTTATATGGGAGTTTCTTCATTAAAAGGAATCCAGGCAAGTTTTAAGTGTGTAATGATTTTGTAGAAAAATTTAAAGCTATTTTAAATACATGAAAATTGTTTTTCTGATGGTAGTGACTTATTCACTATTCTTGAAGGACAAGGATATATTAGCTACTTACTAGCTTACTGCCAAGTAACTGTTGCTTACTGTACTCCTCTTTTAGGAACTGAGATCAAGAAGGGCATCCATTCCTGTTTTTGATTAAAGCAAGCAAAACTACCTATAACTCTCAGGACAGAGTGTTATAATATGAGGGCAGATCAAAAAAATTGGAAAGGGAAAAAAGTGCTGCTTACAACATGTAGAACACCAATTGCAGTATTTTTTTTTCAGAGTTTAAAGCTAATTTATTAAAAATTTCAAAAGGAAGATAGGAATTTAATAATGGTATTTATTAACTTTGGTTTGTATGGCACAATATGATCTTAAAGGCTTAGGACATACTTTTTTTTCTGTCATTCTCAAAATGGTGTTTGAGAAAGAGAAAATGAAAAAAATCTTTATTTTGAAAATCAGAAAACAAGTAGAGGGACTTAGGAAGGTTATGAGTTATATAAGCAGTGGGGCAAAGTCAAAATCCAATTATTTTACCACTCTTGACCTTTACTAGTTCTTGAAAAGAAGCTGATGACACCTAAGATTAGTACAGATGTTAGTGGAAAACATCCAGGTCAGCACAGGTCAGCTTCTTGACCTCTCCTCATAGAAAGGGTGTTGTCCACAGTTGCCAGCCGGTATGCTCGTGATGGCAGCAGTTTCCACAGTAGCTCCTCTGTAGCTCAGGGTCTCACTAAATAGATTGGACTGTAGTGATTCTCCTATTTACAGCCTCCCAAGTGCTGGGATTACAGGCGCTGGCCACCACACCCGGATTCAATCACTGACTCAACAGGCCCCTGGAGTGGGGCTGGCAAGGCACACTGGGAATCAAATCCCAGCTGCTGTGCTCTGCCTAAGCAGGTGCTTTGGTCTGCTGAACTATCAGGCCAGCCCTTTCCTCTGTAGCTTTTGTAAAAGCTTAGTCCAGGATCTCTGTTCCTTATTAGTCAAGAAATGTGCTCATATCTCACTTGGCTTTTTACAGCAGTTTAGTGAGGTTCATAGGGCTGATCTTATTTCTGATTTATAAATGAGAAAATAAAAGCGCAAGAAATCAAGGAATTTTTCCAAGGCTTCTTTTGCAAGGAAAGAAAAATTGGATATTGTGACTTTAAGTTGTCCTCATAGAATCTGTACTGTTAGGCTTGGCGATTACCTTAGATGTCATTCAGATTGTCACTGATATTAGAAATCAAGTTCACAGAGATTAAATTACTTGCATATTTGACCTATCTAAATGTTTTATCCTTCCTATAAGAAAATTTGTGCCAGGTTTTTCTAGTCAATTGTGTTGAAGCTGAGTTTTCTCTATTGGGATCCAGAGATCCTTTCTAAAACAGTCTCCTGTACTATCAGAACATTTCAAAGAAGTTACAGTTTAAACTTAGCATGTAGAACACTAAATTTGAGTACAATTTCATTTCTGAATACTGGATGTGGTATTCGTTGAAAGTTTTCTTCTTTTCCTTTTCTGCCTTTCATTTGCCTTCCATCTAGTTTTTTGACCGTATAAAGTTATTTGGGATGCCCGCAAAGCACCAGCCTGACCTTATCTACCTCCGCTATGTGCCTCTCTGGAAGGTCCACATTTTCACAGTCATTCAGCTTACCTGTCTTGTTCTTCTGTGGGTGATAAAAGCTTCGGCTGCTGCAGTAGTTTTTCCTATGATGGTAAGTCTTTCCAGATATATGTTGTCATCAACTAATAACATAATTGCATATTTTTAAAGATAGGCATTTTAAATGTCTTAGGTATTTAAAGATGTCAATTATTTCTTAGAAGCTATCAACCAAATCTTTCCCAACCTGATTTTCTTTGTAAGTGTCATTTTCTAGGTTTATTTAACTTTTTAGCCTTGGACTGTGAGAGCTTTAGTATCTTTTGTTTTATTGTGTTTTCCTTTTTATGGTGTTGGTAGTCAAACTCAGAGCTTCACAAATGCTAGGCAAGCACTGTAGCATTTAGTTATATCCCATCCCCAGAACTCTGTTTTGTGCTTTTAAAAAATGTGTGAAATTTGTGGGACAAATATAATGCTAAATTCAAAAAGGAAGCAACTAAAACAACATAGTTCTTTAATAGATTTTAAACAAATTGACCAACCTAGAAGTTAAGAAGTTATGAAGACTGTAAACAATTTTAATAAGACATTCTAATTTATTGTAAAACTAGATACTGATTCTGGCATCAAGCAAATTATCAGCATATATCTTGAAAATGTGATTGTGTACCTTTTAAACCTTTAGTTGAAATCAAAGAAGACATTGATAAATTGTTGTAGAATTATTAATGTTAGAAGACATGAAGATTAGTAGATTGTCTAGTTCTGTAGTAATGTTAGAAAATGGCAAAACATCTTTTTCACAGTATTGATAATAAATCATTAAATATTTTAAGAATTAGCTGAAATAAAAACTTTTAAATAGAAAATTTTTAAAAGTATGCAATAGTATTTTCTCGGGGCTTGGTTTAAAAGAACAAAAATGTATTGCCTCACTGTTTAGGAGGCTAGAAGTCTGAAATCAAAGTGTGACTGGGGCCATACTCCTGAAACCTTTGGAGGCATCTTTCTGCACTCCGTTTGGAGCTTCTGGTGGGCCACTGCTGTTCTTGGCATTCCTTGGCTTGTAGCCACGTTAATTTTGTCATCACATAGTCCTCTTCCTTTGTGTCTGTGTCTATACATGGGATGACATTTTATTTGTTTATTTAGTCTTTTTGAGATAGGGTCTCGCTATGCATTTCAGGCTGGCCATTAGCTCTCACTTTTGTAGCCCAGGCTGATCTCAAACTTGCACCACTCCTCCTGCCTCAGCCTCCCAAGTGCTGGGATTACAGATGTGCGCCACCACACCCATGTGGCATAACATTTTATAAGGGGCAATTAATATCATATTAAGGACCCAAGCTTCTATAGTCTGACATTTTCTTCATTACATCACCATGAACCTTATTTCCATAGAGTTTCATATTCTGACACTGAGTTAGGGCTTCAATTTGTCTTGCTTTGACAATGCTGAGAGTCAAACCTAGGGTCTCTGCACTGAGCTATATCCTCATCTTTTTTGAGACAGGTTTCACTCAATTGCCCAAGCTGAGCTTGAATTTCTGCCTCAGCCTCCCAGCGTTCTAGGATAATAACCATGTACTCTCACAACGAACTTCAACTTGTCTTAATTTAATGGGGCAAAAGTGCAACTTTAACAGTAGTAAACAGCATAAAAAATCAGACTTGAACTAACAGATAATAGCATGTTGTTATTTCAGTTTTCTGAAGGTAGCTTATAAATGTAATACAGCTCTAAGCATGAGTTTTACTAGAGTTAATTTATGTGTTAAGACGTAGGGGGTATTATCATTGTGAACTACATCAACAGTTTTAAAGTTTATAGAGAAAAATATGGCTGTTCAGTCTAGTTTGTGCAGGTTCCATGAGTGTACAATTGTTACGGCATCCAGCTGCTCACCTGCTCTTTTTCTGTTTTACCATATGTAGATTATGTACTTATTAAAAAGATACGGATATAACTTAAGTCATAAGGTATCAAAACCAAGACATTTAGAATTGCAGAGTAGGATGAGGAGCTTGCATATTTTGTATTGGTACCATATCGTTGGATAATGAGATATTTAAAAATTGCTGTCAGTCAGTATATCCAGTAAAATGTGGAACTGGCATAACAATAAATAGATTGGAAAACAGACCTAATGAGTCCAGAGCTTTATCTGAATATATGACAGTTCTATGATTTGGATACAGTTTAAATTATTTTATCACTTGGCTTAAGAGCAGTTTATTTCATTTAAAGAGGGTATCTTATTTCTCTGGGAAGTTTTAATATACTATGTTGGAAGAGTTAATTGTGTATATTGGGAAGTGTAAATAAGTTCAGTACTTCCTATCTGACACTGTGTTCAGAAAGAAATTATAAGTGGGTTCATTACTGCCTTTGCTGTCTTCTGCTTCCTTGAACGATTGCCCTTGTGCTGTGCCACCTTGCCTTGGATCCAGCTGATCAGGGAATGGAACCTCCTTACAAACAGTGAACTAAGCAAACCTTTCCCTCTTTACAAAAAAAGAAATTGGGCCCGGCGGGATGGCTCAGTGGTCTAAAGCACCTGCTTGGGAAAGCTTGGGTGGCTTCAGGGACCGCGGTTCGATCCCTGGCACCACATGCTGTGCCAGCCCTACCCTTGGGGCGGGCTGAGCCGGCCATAAAAATGAGTGAATAAACAAACAAAGGTTCTGAAACAAGAAAAAAATAAATAAAATAAAAGATTCTTCAAAAAAGTAATAAATATAAAATAATTTTTAAAAAAGAAATTGGTAGGAAATTGAGACAAATATTTGTATAATCCAATCATGGAGAATAACTCTTAAAAGAAGATAAGTGAAACCAACTATAAAGAAAGATAAATATTTTTGGCTATAAGATCATCAGATGTTTTTTCTACATACAAAGAAAATCCTACAATTGGGAAAAATATTTGTAACATAGGGCAAAGTAGAGTTTATATCCAAGTTATACAAAACTTACAAATTTGTATACAAAAGTTGAAAAATGTGCAGGTGAAATAAACAGATAGACAATAAATACATGGAGAAATATTCAACATGTTTTGAGTATTAGAGAAATTAAAACAACACTGAGATTGCATCTTACCTAGGAAAGAATGACTGACATCAAGAAATTAAATAACAAAAGCTGGAGAGACTTTAGATGTGAAAAGAATCCTTATCCATGGAATATAATGTAGTATAGCCTCTGGATATCAGTATGGAGTTCCCTCCAAAAATTTAGACAAGAAAGTCCATTTGTCTCAGCTATTCTCCTAGGTATCTGCTAGAAAGAGCTAAAAACATCATATTACAGAGATATTTGTAAACCCATATTGACAGCATCACAGTGTATGGTAGGTAAATCTCAGAAGGACCTATATATCCATTTATAAATAAGTATATAATGAATATATGATATTAATGTGCCATGGAGTACTACTATGCCATAAAGATAAACGAGTGATTTGTAGGAAGATGGATGTGTCTTGACATTAACTTTAAGTGAAACAAATCAGACGCACAAGTTGAAATAGTAAACTGTTTCTCTTATATGAAAAACCCAGTGTAAAAATAGTAAGAAAATAATTACAGGAAGTAGGAAGATAGGCATTCTTAAAGAGGGAGGAGAAAAAAGAGGATAAAGGCGAGGGAGAAAGGATGGCAGAAAGGGATTGGGACATGCCATGTACATGGGCCAACTCCATACAAAAAATGTAAGCAGTATATACTAAATATGTACTAGGAAAATGAAGTACAAGAAAGTAATAAAAACTAATAGGAAAAAAAAAAAGGATAGGAATCAGCAAGTTAACAGAAGAGGAAATCCAGACAGCTAGTCAGTATTTGAAAACGTGTTTATTCCCAGCTGCCATGTAAGAAAAACAAATTAATGTCTTGCTCACACATTTGATTGAAACCTAATACTGAAAAGAGGTAATCAAATGCATTACTCAAAAGCTCGGTATACAACTTGTAGGCTTCTTCTTGTAAGCTTAACATATTCACTGTACTTATGTTTTACAGTATTAATGCAGAGTACAAAGAGATTAAAAATCCAGTTTCCTTTTTTTTTCTTCGTAGCTTTTTTTTTTTTTTTAAAGTAGACAGTTTAAAAAGATTAAAGGATGACTCAGTTTCTTTGCAATATGATAATGGATAAAATAATTTTTAAGCAAAATATGTGAATTTTTCCCCATTTTTATAGGAGTACTAAGTAGTTTTATCTTTAAGTGATGCAATTTATGTGTTACTTAATATTCCTTCTCCTACCTTTGAAGGTTCTTGCGTTGGTTTTTGTACGCAAGCTTATGGACCTGTGTTTCACAAAGAGAGAACTCAGTTGGCTTGATGATCTCATGCCAGAAAGTAAGAAAAAGAAGGAAGACGACAAAAAGAAAAAAGAAAAAGAGGTAAAAAGACAACAGCTTTAGATTTTTTTTACAACTTTTCTTATTTAATGTATTATATCACAGGAACTATTACAATCTTATTAATTAAATTCCCTTAATCTTCATAAGAAGCTCAATAAGGTATATTTTTTGTTTTACAAATAAAGATACTGAGACAAGGAGACGTTAGGTAACTTGCCTTAAATACCACTTTTCTCCATAGTCTTGCCCCTCTGTATCTCCAACACAAGAATATTTTTGAGCCGGGCATGGTGGCTCACGCCTGTAATCCCAGCACTCGGGAGGCTGAGGCAGGAGGATCCCTGCGAGTTCGAGACCAGCCTGGGCTACAAAACTGAGCTCAAGGCCAGCCTGAACTGCATAGTGAAACCCTGTCTCAAAAAGGCAAAAAGAAAAAAAAAAAAAGAATATTTTTGTATTTTGTATACTTAACAGTAGAAGAATTAGAAGTTTTAAACATGTATACCACAAAATCTGTCATTGTCTCATTTAACTGTAAGTACATTAGCCACTTTAATTTTAGCATGCATTTTTATATTCTGGTATACATACCAGTAAAGAGAGTTTTATATATGTATGTGTGTATATATATATATTTTTTTTTTAATTTAATTTAATTTAATTTTTAAAAATATAGTAGAGCTGAGGATATAGCTCAGTGGCATAGCACCTACCTAGTAAGCACAAGGTCCTAAGTTGGAGTTCTCATACTGAAAATAAGAATTTATGTCTGTCTGTCTGTCTGTCTGTCTGTCTGTCTGTCTGTCTGTCTAAGAAGCTTTGGTTTTTTTTTCCCCCAATTTGAGATGGGGTTTTACTGTTACCTAAGTTGCCTTCAGCCTCCCAAGGAGCATTTGGGACCAGTCCCCAGTGAAAGTGTGGTCTTTACGAGGACTTTTATGGGCTGTACCATTAGTTAACTTGTAGACTTAGACAAATACATGAGTATACATGGATGCTTTATTCTGAATCAGTTTTTTTATTCTTAATACAGTGTTATAACTGGAGGAAAGAAAAGTACAGAATATGTAGCACAAGTGACTTTATTGACTGTAGTCCTACACTTAATTTCACATATACAATATTGTTTGAAAATAAAAGATGAGAAAGATACACATTTTCAGAGGTAGAAAAATTACTGAATCTTTTATTTTTTGCCAAAAAGTGTAACTGATATTGGGGATATTTATTTCAATGAGGCTCCAGTTGCTTGTTTTCATTAAAGCATTTATGTTTAATGCTTGTTTTAATTCAAAATACATTTAGCATTTTTAAATTTCTTAATAGGTTTTAATTTATTTATAATACACTTTGGTCAGATTACCTGATTTTTATTTCTTATAGCAGTTAAAGTTTAGTGACATAGTATACAAAGCAAAAGTAAAAGTGACATTTTTTTGAAAGTAAAAGTGACTTTTAAAGACAGGATGTGTTGGCGAGATAGCTTCGTGACATAGTGCCTGCCTGGTAAGTGCAAGCTTGTGAGTTCGAACCCTGGTCCCACAAAATGAACAAACAAACAAGCAAACACAGGATGTATTTATTCCACGTAAAAGAATTTTCAGAAGCAAGTGATGAGGCATTGCAACTCACTGAGTTGTCGGGGACCCTTGATTACATTCCTTGTACTCTTGACATATAGGAGGTGGGTTTCCTCCATCCCCAAGTTCACTTTCTTGGCCAGAATGGCTGCTGATTTCCAGCTAACAAGTTAACTATCAAGAATATTTTGAAAACATCATTAATTTCTGTCTCTACATGTGCCCCTGTCTGCAAAAAATGGTGGGAAATTTATGTAGCTGATTAATTCTTTGTTTTATGTTAAAAATTTGGCCTCCCTGTTACCTACAGTAGTGGGACCTGTGTTAGAAGAGCAGGACATCTGTCTCATCTGTACTGCCTTATCCCCACCCCTTTATTAAGCTGTCACAATTTGAGTCTGTGCTGCTTGTTTGATTCTCAACTACTAGGGGACATCTTATCTAAGATGACACACTTTTGAATGTAACAATCAGAGAAAATGCTTTGGCATTCAGTGGATAGACACTAGGAAGCTGCAGAATATACTATGTAGCTAGGACCACCTCTTGCAGCCAATAATTATTAGTCTAAATATTAATATATTAATATTACTGAGGTTGAGAATCCTGTCAGTTACAAATGGGGTTTTAATCATGTTGTAGTATGAATAGGAGTGAAATTTTCTCTCCTATGTGTAATAACTAACACACAAAGTTATCTAAATTGATTTCAAATAGCATTGATTCACTTTCAAAAATGAATGTTGTAGCATTTAAAATTAATTTCCATAAATGGTTTTCACTTTATGCTGAGTTCATAATTATAAAATAAATTTTCATTTATGTTAGATATATTATATTTAAATAATGTCACTGTGAAAGTCTTTAAGGTGTTCTTATTCCTGTCCTCTTGAAAATGTTCTGGGAAAAGTAATCTCTACACCCACCTGCTCTCCAGGAAGCTGAGCGAATGCTTCAGGAGGATGATGATACTGTGCACCTTCCATTTGAAGGAGGAAGTCTCTTGCAAATACCAGTTAAGGCCCTCAAATACAGGTGAGGTCTAAATATTTTGTAAAAAAAGAAAAGAAAAATTCATACCTATGTCAAGTGTATAAATAAGTCATGTAATGATTAAAGTAATTATTTTAAGGTAATGATTTAAAGTAATGACTTCTTTTTTTAAAAGATAAAATTGTGTCTGGCATATGAACTAAAGGGCAGCTTCACACAGTTGGAAAAGGAAGTTCCTTGATTTTTTTTTAGCCCAGATTCTAGCAAGAATGAAAAAAAGCTGCAACTGGATGAGAGCCTTAAGCTAACTGATGTGCCTCATGATGTACTTGAGCCAACCTGATGTACTTGTCAAAAGGAAATTTAAAACCAGGATACAAGTTTCAGAATAGTTGTATCCATTTTTCTCGTCAGAATAGTATTCCTTTTTCTTTGCTGTCTTCAGGAGGGCTAGGATTGGTGTGTGCTCGAAAATAAACTTTTATAGACCATTTTCTCATCACGTTGCAGTATGTGCGTATGCAGAGGCTCTAGAGCTCTCCTAGGTTCCAAAGGTGTGATTGCACTATTGACAGTGAAGGCACCTATTAGGGGATATTATGAATGCCTTCATTTATTGTTTGTCATGTATTATTTTAGTGATAAAGAATTTGGAAAAATGCATTTTTGTAGTTCAGAAGATTAAACACTAGTATAATTTGTACATACTTTGGTTTGTATTTCTAGACATTTCCATTTCTGATTAGCTATTTAGAGTTGAGTATTTAGTTGCACAATGTATATAACTTCCTTCTCTGACCAATTGGGAAAATTTAATTGGTACAGTATTTAACTAACTTGGTTCAGCCATTTTTTTCATCCTTATTTTTTGTAGTTTTTACAGTCACATTTGATCTTGTTACATGTAGGTCAACAGTGATAAGTGAGTTATTCAAGTAATTGTCTTCTGTCTTTTTGCTGTGAGTTTCTACCAGTGATATTATTCTGTGTTAGTTTTTCATGACTTTCCCTTCAATCTTCCTACATGTTACAAACTACAGAATTGATCTCTGAAAGTGTAGCTTTTCATACACTTTAAATTCAGTGCCAATTGTAATTTATCCAGTTATGATGGACTGATTTTTAGGTTTCATAAATGTGTTATGTGAATTTTATGGTTTTACAACTAAAATAAAAAAGTATAGCAATTGCTGCAGTGGTGATTAGTAACTGAGTTTCATACGGTTCTTTGTCACTTAATTTCTATCCCGCTCTATCATTTTCTCAGCATAACTATAGAGAACTTCACAATTAAATAGAATTTATGCTGTCTGTTACATAGCAAAGCAATTGATACTTGAGTTTTTCCTTTTGTTGTTTGAGTAATACTATGAGTCATTGTTAATGTTGCTTTTGTTAAAGTTTCAACATCAAGAATGCCAAAAAATGGTTAACCTATTTTGTGTGTGTGTGTGTCAGAACTTCTTAAATGCCTTTGGATTATTTGCCGTGAAGATCAAATAAGAAAGTATATGAAAGCATTTGGAAAATGTAAAGCTCTCTGAATTGTGAAAACAATTTATATAATGTAGGCAAACTGTTTCCATCATTTCATTTTGAGATAAAATATATACTATACTCCAAAAAGGGTGTTAATTTCTTCAAATGGAAAAATTCTTGTGTAGAGAAGTATAGAAACTAGAAACTTCATTGCTTCATTGGGAGTTCTTCTCTTCAGTTATCTGAAGTTGACAGCCAAGTGAGTAAATGTTTGCTGAAGGTTGAAAGAGTTGCAGGCTGCATGGCCCTGCCATTGCTTTTTTTTTTTTTTTTTTTTTTTTTTTTTTTTTTTGGTATTTTAGAGAAGGGTCTAAAGGATCTCACTACTAGAACCGACTCTTAAGTGATCTGCTTGTTTACAGCCTCCCAAGAGCTAGGATTACAGGTGCAAGCCACCACAATTGGTCTCAATTGCCACCTCAGCGTGCCCTGGTGGTGGGGCCTGCACCTGCATGGCAGGCCCAGGGATTGAACCCCCACCCCCTGTGCCTGACTGCATTTGCCTGAGCAAATGCTTAAACAACTGAGCTAACCTGCAGGCCCTAAGGACCTGCCATTGTAACTCTGTCACACTTCTCTAGAATCTTAAATTTTAGCATCATTCTAACTTACATTATCAACAAAGCTAGTATGGCTACTTAACCACTTGTAACCTAGCCACTGTCACATTGTTAATTTAACATAATCTAATTTGACCTTATATATGTAGCTTGTTTGCATGAAATGTTTTTCTTTTAGTGAGGGAAAAATGGCTTGAAGATATTTCTGTTAATCTTATGGTATTTCCATATGCTTACAACTGATAAACTTGAGCTCTAAATTAACTATTTATGGATATCATTATTATTGGATTTGGGATCTTTAATTTTTGTAGTAATTCATAGACATCTAGATTTGTTACATTTATTCCTTATAATAAATGGACAGTATTAACTTTTGATTTTGATAATTAATAAAAGACACATTGATGTTAAAAATGTGACTGGCAGCCAAATGGGACTTATAAAGCTTTTTAAGTGTTATTTTTTAAAGTACTTTCGGGAACTTTGCTCTCAGTTGCAATGTGTCATTGTTCTTTTCTGAATGACTTACACTAACTGTGAAAAACAAGGATTTTGTTCAGTCTTGCTAATTTTTTCCTTTTTTTCTTCATTTGGCTATAGTGCTGACCTGCCCTTGAATGTACTGTTGCATCATCCTGCCTTAGCCTCACAAGTGCTTAGGGTTACAGTGTATTTCTGTCATATATATATACATATATATATATACACACACACACATATATTTGCATATGGCAGTTATTGATTTGAGGAGAAAATTGTGCCAATGAAAATTTCAAATTGATACTCTTTTATAAACATACATCTTTTATATTATTTCAGCAGTATATAGCCAAGATGACCAGAGGTCATCAATACTAGAATATTGCTGAAGTACCATTGAAACCCCAAATCAAATTCTAAAGCAAAATTCTATAAATAAATCTTGCTACTTTGTTTGCTTATTTATTTGTTTGAGACAGGACCTTGCTATGTAGTCCTGGCTGGACTTCAATTCACTTTGGAGACCAGGCTGGCCTTGACCTTGTGGCAATATTGCCTCAGCCTCTCAGACTAAAACTTGTGCAACCATGCCCAGCCAAACCTTGCTGATTTAATTTTATGCTGTTTTAATTATAAATGAAGATGTAATTCTCTCCAGGATTTTGATATTTTGCCAGACCTTGATTTGAGTGCATGATAAGGATTGATTTTCTCAATTTAATGTTGATAAAGGTAAATAATCACGTAGCTATAAAAATGACAGTATTAATGCTTGGCAGGTGCTGATTACTAACCATAAAGTATATTTATTCCTCAGTGTTGATCCCTCAGTGGTTAATATATCAGATGAAATGGCCAAAACTGCACAGTGGAAGGCACTTTCCATGAACACTGAGAATGCCAAAGTAACCAGATCTAACATGAGGTAGTTATGACTGTTTGTGCATTTTCTACCTATTGTCAATTTACCTATAGAGAGCTATGCAGTAAAATCATCACACTGAACTTGCCCAATTCATAAATATATTCATATTTACCCAATTTATATTTTCATAACTTAACCAATTTCATATTAACAAAGCTAATCTTCCTGACTTTCTCTTTCACTTTTTCCTTTTGTCTTTTCATTCTATTGTACTGTTGTATAATTTTTAAATTTATATAGTTCATATTTTATAAAAGAACTTAAGCTATTTTTATTAAAAATAAAACTTCATGTAGCAGCATAAAATAAAATAGATGCATAGATTTTAACAGACATAAACTAAATACTAGGACCAAATAAATATCTTGATTGAACACTGTCTTGGTCATGCATTTTGTTGGTCCAGAACAATCAAAAACAAGTTGTTTTTCATCCTATGTTTTAATTTGTTTGGCTTGGCTTGGCTTTTGTGTAGCATTTCTTCAAGTCAGGTAAATATTTTTCCTGAGAATGTTTGGAAAAAATTCAGTTCATTAATATAAAGACCATTATAATGAACCAAGTATTAAAACTCATATAGGCCTTCCCTTACATTTCATCTTTCTTTTCTTATACTACATGGCTCAGACCATGTAATTCTATTTTGATCATCTTTAGAACTGTAATTCTCAGGTCTATGAAGAATGAAGTTCCAAGACATTGTGTCATTCAAGCTCAGCTAATGTCTTAGGTTTACTTTGTGTCAGATGCTGTGTTGGATATGGTAACACTTGGCTTGAGCTTTGAATACTGACCTTCCCAAGCAGTCAGCCATATATAGCTAATCTGTTAATTACTATCTTTCTGAACTCTGTCTGGTGATAATAACTAATTAGCTTTTGCATTCTGTCTCTTTTTTCTATTTAATCTCTGTTAGCAATATGTTTTATAGTTTTCTATCATTGTTTCTTGGGTTCTGTTTTTCTACCCAGAACTCAAAGTAGTTTCTCCTGTTTTCTAAGTTTTTGGTTTTAGTCTATGAAGTGTTTTTGTATGGAGACAAGGTTGTACCAAGTGACCTGCGCCTGCTTTGAACTCAAAATGCACCTACATTCTGAGTTCTTAGATTACTGCTGCGTACTACTTTGTAAAGTTTTTTAAAGTTAAATTGTCATTTTGGATCATACTGCCACAGCCTCCCCGATCTCTTTACTGTTCATTACTGTTTGTCACACTCTTGGTCCAAGGTGTTATGTAGTTAGCAATAAAAATAAAGACCATTTACTTTTCATTTGAGTTACCCTTCTAATTCTAAGTTACCTGAGAATAAGGAGAATGTCTTGACAGTGTCACTTCTACTTTGAAAACATTCACAAATCTTTCATTCAGTTTGTCTGAATAAAGCAGCAAACAGTAGTTTATTTCTCTGCAATTTTTTTTTTTTATTCAAAATCCAGATTTGGTCAGACAAATCAGTTAATCAACTAAGTCCATATATAGGGAGTCATTGTATGTTGTATAAATTTAAAAATGCACAGTAGGTTTGCTGCTCTTACACTTGTGAGCCAAGTTTAGGAATAGAATTTTTGCCGATATATTACTTTTTGAAGACAATTATTTGATGTTTATCTACGTTAAAAGATTTACGTAAGTGGATTTTTCTGTTAAATGAAAGTCAAATGTGTAACTCATTTATGCATGAAGTGAAACTGATAAACATTGTTATATAATGACTCATTTTAAAGAACTTTAATTATGTAAAACAATTTCAGTGAAAACATTTTTTTAAAAACTAAGGGTTTTTAATGTATGACTTTTTAAGTTTACTAGTACTGAAAATGAGCAGTCAAATTAAAGTAACAGGTCATAACTTAGTGGCATTGGTAATCATCGCAGAAGATTTAACATAGATGCTCATTGCTATCCACATTTAGAATCTAGAATTCTTCTAATTTTTTTCTCATTCTTTGTTTTAAATAGCCCTGAAAAACCTGTCAGTGTGACAGTAAATTTTGAAGATGAACCAGCAAAGAAATACATGGATGCTGAAACTTCCTTATAGAACTGAACCAAGCAGAATTATATATAGATATGGATGTGTATCTATAATGTGTGTATGTATGTGCGTGTGTGTATATGTGTGTGTGTGTGATACCACTATAACAATATATGTCATGCTATGTGTGCATGACCACTAAGTTTTTTGAAATAATACCTGAAGTTTGTTATAAGCACCATGGAGACTGTGTATATTAATGCAGTAGTCTCTTAAAAAATGAGGTACATGGTTGTTATTATTAAAATATTTATTCTGTTGAGAAAAAAAGCTTTTTTGTTCTTTAGTAGAAAGGTGTGGAGATGTGGACAGTAGGCTTTTCTTAAGTCTTTTTGTTCATCAGTGGCAGTTCATAACCAACCTTTTATGGTACATAGCTTATATATTTATCATTTTACTTGAGTGTCTAAAAATATTCATGTATTATTTCACTTATGGTTAACCTGTTGTTAGCTTAGTACTTTAAAGGAAGAATAGTCTTTGTCAGTGCTATGAGATAAATAACATGTCATGGCTTCTCTGTGTTTTATGTCTGTGGCTGTCTCCCTTGTTGCACAAGTGATGGCATTTTCTTGGCTGTACAGGTAATTGGACAACTGTGGAAACTTCAATTTAGGAACTGTATTTTTTACCTTTTAGATTTAGGAAGGTTTTTTTCAAATCTTGAAACTTTCACGTCTATGTTTCTATTATAAAAGCCAAATAAATTGGAGGTATTTATAACTTTGCACTCATGCCAGTTATAACTTGATGGATTTTAGAAACTATAAAATGCCGTTTGCGATGTGTTTTATTATCTTTGTGAAATTTTCTCTATTTACACTATTTTAGAATTCATAGATTATCGTCTTTATTTGCTATTCTCTCAAGGTGAAGTCATTTGCATTAGGCTCGAGTCCTTGATTAGATTTCCATTATAAATAGTATCATCAAGTAATCAGGAGTCAAAATTCTCTCAAGTGGGTTTAGGATCAGTATTACTTTATCAAGAATTACCTTTTAGGCTGGGGAGATAGCTCCGAGGCACAAGTGCCTGCTGGGCAAGTGCAAGGTCGTGAGTTCAAACCCTGGTCCCACCAAAAAAAAAAAAAAAGAATTACCTTTTACTTTCTTGCTGTTATTTTTCTTGTATAATTATATTTAGTAGGTTGTGCGTCACAATTTCATTTTAAAATATTTTATTGATATGCTTGTTAAATATTTGAAAAGGTAACCAATATAATTGTTAATGTAAATAATTAGTGCTCACTTGCATCTGTTTATTATCTGATAGAAATTGACAAATTTTTCATTTTTAATATAAAGCACTGCCATATTTGTGTTTTAAAGAAAATTAGCTCATATTGATGGCATTCTTTTTGATTTGTGTTAGTATTTTTTAATTTAGTTTGTTCTGAGATACCCTTTTAATTTCTAGAATTTCATTTTAGTCATCTTTTATATACTCTTAGCTTCACACAGTATACATAAGTAATATGTTAAGCTTGTAGGACTGGATGAATAAGGTTGTGAAACTGATTTGGTGAGAGACTAATTTACAAAACCCAAGGGAATATAAGTGATAAGCTACAGAAATACTGGAGATGGCGACATAACTGTTAAGGGAAAAAATTTGATGAAATTTCAGTGCTCCTTTTCATCACTTATAGTTAAAGTGCAAAAATATAAAGAATTGATCTTTGGGGCCCGGCGGGATGGCTCAGTGGTCTAAAGCTCCTGCTTTGGAAAGCTTGGGTGGCCTCAGGGACCTCGGTTCCATCCCCGGCACCACATGCTGTGCCAGCCCTGCCTTTGGGGTGGGCTGAGCCGGCCATAAAAATGAGTGAATAAACAAACAAACAAAGGTTAAAAAAAAAAAAAGAATTGATCTTTGAAAAGATTGCAAGAAATGACAAAAGCTAATATTTTAAATTCTAAAGTGTTTTCAATTCATTCTAAACTACATTATAGCTGATATAATTTCCTCTTCTGCAGATTCTAGTAAAATAATGAATTCAACCTCTGCCTCAATTGAGATGTTGAAATGTAGCTGCTTTTCTTTAGAAAATGTAGTTGGTACAGCCTGAGAAAGTTGTAGACAGTTGGCAGTTGATGGAGAGTGTTACCCATGGTGCTTATTACCATTATGTGCTTCCATTGAAGTGATTACTTTTTATTTGTAGCAGCACAGTCAGTTCCAAAGTCCTCAGTATCTGCTGCTATTTTTAAAACTCCCCTGATGTACCTAAACAAGAAAATTTCTCATCATTTCCTTGTATTTGGACATCATAGGGTTAACAAATGCACTTATTTTACAGGAAGTGATTTTAAAATTTGAACTGAAAACTACCTGGGCTCATGATGTTTCTCTGATATTATTTGATTATGTATAATCATTATCCAGTGCTAGGGAAACCATATCTTGCAAGATATATAACATTTACATATTCTACTATTTCCAATTATTAATGGTTTCTGTTTTCTTTTGACTACTTGTTTCACAAAATGATTGCTATATGACTACTCCATTGAAGAGCAAAGGTAACTCGTGTTTAAGGAATTAACTGCTTCATTAAGTGGAATCATGGATAGCTTTTACTGCAAGACAGTGAAAGATGTAATTTAATGTATACTGATTTTTTTAAGTGTTGCCTTAAATAGATTTATATGAGCAGTAGTAATTGCTATGTACTGATTTACCTCAAGGTGCAAAATAATTAAACCTGTTCATATTCCATTTACAAAAGAAATTCAAACAGCCCTGCACTTTCTTAGATGCCTTGATTTGCAGAATGGAGCTTAGTGCTACTGAATGCCCTGGCCCCAGAGCCATCTCAGGATATTCTTTTCTCCACCCTATTTTATTTATTTATAGATGTCTGTTTACAAAGACGATAATAAATTCTGATGTTAACCATCTGAAATTTACCCTAAGTTGCTGTTTCAATCTCAAATAGAAGCTTTTGAGAAAATAGCTGAGTTCCTTACAATAAAAGGATGACTATATATTTTTAAATATTAGATATGCCGATACATACAACTTTCTAAAGCATATTTGTGTTCGTGTATGTGTGTGTGTGTGTGTGTGTGTGTGGTTACCAATCTTAAATCATCTATATTTAAAGCTGTTGCATACCTATGTTCATACTTGCCAAGTCTTTTGCAAAATGTGTTGGATAAAGTTTTTATGTGCTAATGCATGTATTTATAAAGATTTGTTTACCATTCAAAATTAATAACTTTAGTTTTCTTCATCCAAAAAGATTCTGTTTTCCACAAACTCAAAGTTTCTGTGTGAACATACTAGTTATCTTTCCTTTCACAAAGTTGAATTCAAAATTCTGTAAAAAAGAAAAAAGAAAAAAAGAAAAGAAAACCTGCCAAATAAAACAAAACTGGTTTCTGAAACCGAAGTATAATACCTGAACTTGCTACTTAAAGGAGTTTATCATGTACATCAGTTCTGTAAGTGTGCTTGACAGTTGAGCAGTTTAACACATGAAGCATTCTGCTCCAGAGCGCTCAGAATTTGAATATGCAAGCCATCACTACGACATTACAATTCGAACTGTTTAAGTAACAATGTTTTAAATTTATTTATATAGTTTCTCATCATTGTTATCATATACAGTATCAATATGTGAAACGTCTTGTATTGCAACAATTATTTATTTTTAGAAAGTAAAGTTGAAGACTTTAAGAATATTCGAGGTTTAAAGTTGTATTAAAAGTTCAAATTGGCAATCTTAATGTAGTCTCTTCTAGTTACTCCAGAAAGTAAAATGTGTCAATTATAGAAAACATAGTCAAAAAGGAATCATAAAGATTTTAAAAATTTAATTATTACATACTCATAATTGTTAAGCCCCACATTTGTTTTTAATCATTTTTTTGCACATTGATTGGTTTTGTGCTGTGGCTTTTCTTACATTGCTTAATTATTCAAGGTTTTTGTTTCTTAGGGGGAGGGTCTTTCAATGTTTACTATGTTTAAATAAAGAAAAATTGAATTTTATTGTTCATTTATGTAATATTTGATATCTTCATGTAATTTCACAGTATAGTTTTTATGACTTTTATAATTACGGTGATACTTGCTTTTGTAATAAAATCCAAAGTAAATTAAACGTTAAATTGTAGAACTGATATTTTTCATTTATATGAAGTCATTATCCAAGTCTATAAAGTGAACCATCCTGCCTTTCACATTTGTTTCATGATTGTGAGAAAACTATTTTTTGTAGATGTTACTGAAGTTGAAAAAGCAATAAAAGTCTACTTAATTAGTTGTTGGCTTTTGCCTTTACTTTGTATTTTATTGGTCATGTTGTATATCTTTCTCAGTTTGAGAAGAGGTAGGGGAAAGAAGGAGTAGTATGCCCTGCCTCCTAGTAGGATGTGCTTTCGAAGAAGAAAGACAGGAAAGAAGAAATAAAAACAGTGAAACAAAAGTATTTCCCTAGTGTCATTTTTATAGTTAAGAAATACTAAAAATAACCTTTGTTATTGATCACCTGATTTTTGTTGGTTCTTTTCATTTTCTCTTTATAATGAAAACTTTTTCCTGTTTTAAAAAAAGGTTGAAAATAAAGTAATTTTAAAAAGTTGGTTTATTTTTTCCCTATTTTAAGACTGTCTTGTTGGGTGATATGTAATACTTTGAGTAATACTGATGTTATAGGCAGGCTTTTTCTTTCCTACTAATTTTATTACACATTTTCCCCTAATAGCCTTTTATCGTCTTTGTATAGCATATTCTATATCTATACTTTCCTGTGTTTTTAATACTGAGAAACTTCTATTTTTATCCGTTTGATAATATATGAAAGTATGATGGGTTAGGGTGCTTGTGATTTTGGAAATTCCATGGAAAAGTTTGATTTTTGGAAAAATATTTTTGTTAATTTATAATTCCCATCTATTGGATATCAGTCAGCCTGTGAGAAAAAGGGAAGGAGAAAAGGAAGCATTTTTTAAATTTCTGTTTGAAATTCCCATTTCTATGCTTTTATTTATAATGTTCCTTTTATTTAAAAATTGCTTTTTTCCCCCCCCCCCCCGAAGCTTATTTACTGTGTGTGGCACTGAGCCTTTTGCTTTCAAGTCTCCATAAGTTCTCTGCCCTTTGAGTGGGAGGTATGTCTTAGGTATATTTTTCTTACTTTTAGACCATTGGTCTAAAGGGATTTTAAGAGTTTGGGGAAGTGATTTGTTTGAGTTGACCCTAACTTATTTTAGCTTCTTACATAGTTGAAATGAATGAAATATAGGTTCATTTCAGGATGGTAAAATTAGAAAACAAAAATAACAATAATATAAACCTCAGATTTGGGTTCTCTGTAAGCTAAGGGTGGATGCTGGCACAACCACTTGGGTTTTACACAACTTTATCACATTGCAGTTTGGACCCTGACCACTTGGAAATGTTTGTTCGTGCACCTCACCTTTCATATCTACACTTGATGCATTTTTGGGAAGGGTCAAAATAGTCCATAAGATGCTGCTTTTTGTTTCTACAGAGGTAGAAAGATGAAAGTCACATTCCATCTACTGATGGAGATTAAGACGTCGCCACAGTGCTCAGTGGTCAGAATATGTGTGTACAGTATTTATTACTCAGCATCAGTCTTTTTTACTGATTTTGCTGTTTTCTTTATTGGCAACATTAATCCTGATGGTTTTATGTCCTCTGAATTTTAATTAACTCTACTATGCTCACCCAAATTTGGCTTTCATCTCACCTTTGTGCATTCCTACAATAGGGGCATGTTTTTAAATTTATAATGTGCTTGATTACACAAATCCAGTTACTGTTATCCCATGGGGTTGCTTCTTATTCAAAACAAACATCAAGTAATGGCTTCTTTTAAATCGAGCTTTAGGGAATTTCAGCAAGTGCTGACACACTGATGCACTTTTAGAGCGACTTAGGAGGCTGAGCAAGACCCCACACCTGAAGGTGTTGCTGAGGGCGTGTGTTGAGATTGAGACAGGATTTTCCAATCACTGTAGGCTCTGCTCTACCTGGGACTTAGGAAGTTTCATGTTACTCTGGAGTGAAAAATAATGACTGCCAGACTGTGAACAGGTGAAATAATATACGGAAAGCATTAAATAGAGGTGTCATAAAGTTGAACACTACATTTTATGTTCATTTCTAAGACTCCATGATGCAGCTTTTTATTTATTTATTTTTTAATTACAAAAGAAGCTGAGACTTGTCCAAAGATAAAAAATGTACTCGTGATAGTTATACCACCCCAACTAGACCCCATGATTCACTTATTTTCACAGAACCATTTTCTCACTGCCTGAGGCACGCAGTACACTTGTGTAACCTAAGTGCTTTGTGCCATGTGGAAAGTAGCGCGTTACACTGGCTTTTCCCCAAATTTTTGCTTTGGGGAAATAATTTAACAGACTAGTAATTCTTGAAACACTCCAAAATGAAACTGCTCTTTCCCACCCATTTGATTTTAAAAAAAACAAAGACTGAGCACCTTAAATCGAGGAAAATTCACAAAGTGGAGACTGGCTCACAAGCTGCCTTGCCTGAGGCAACCCTTGAACACTACCTGCCCTGCCTCCTGACGCCTAAGGGTTGGATCCTGAGCGGTCTCTAGTTGCTGTGGCAACTCTGGCTGGCGTCGTTCGTTGCTATGGTACTCCGCACTTGTCAGCATAGCAGCTTTCAATTGGCTGAGATGGCTCAGCCAGATGGAAGAAGAAGTGTTGGCATTGGCTCAACTAGCGCAGGTTAGTGGCCGAAGGGAAGCGATGGCAAACACAGCTGTGCAGTTGGGCTGGTCGCGGAGCACCAAAGGTTGAGGGGACAGAGTGAGAACTAAGGGAAGGGTAGGACCTTGACCCAGAGCAGCAACAATGAGAACAATTTGAAGATTGGCCTGAAGGAGGGATCGTCCCTCCAGCGCGGTGAGTGGGGCTGGAGTTGTGCTCCTCTGCGCCAGCCTGCTGTTGGAAGCAGGGTCTCAGGGGAGATATCCTCGGGTCCTCGTGCCGCAGCTGCAAGGCCTGGGGAGCTAGCTTCACTCATGAGGCAGGGACAGAATTCAGGCTGTCTCTCTTAGGTAAGTCAGTGTTGAGACACTTCTAAGCAGATGGGATTGAACTGAATGGACGGGTGGTGGGAAAAAGTACCCTCAACAAGGTTTTCAATGTTGCTTCCAGTTCGATAGAGGAATTATTCTGATTAAGCCTCCGGAGGCTCATTCTTAATCTCCGTGGTGAGCATCACTCTTCCACCCTCCCTTGGCACGATGCTGCTCTGGCTTTGCCCCATGCCCTACTGCTCTATCTGGATGAGTTTATTCTGTTGACGACTCCACCTCCAGCCTCCACTGCTTCTTTAAGAATCACATCCCCAAACCTAGCCACCTGTTAACCCAAATGTATAAGCATTTTGTACAAACCCAAATGCCATTTTTCCTCACGTCAAGCAGGCTGCTGTCACCCTTGGAACCCTAATATTGAGCGCAACCATCTATCTGGCAACATCCTCAACACCTCCTCTTCCTTTGCATCGCCATCGATTGTCAGGGCTAGCCTGCCTTAATAGCTGTAGAATCAACTCCCAGACTACTGTCTCTATTCTTGCTATCTATCAAATTCCACTATTGCCTTAGTTAAATTCAACGTGTATCTGGCTTCCCTGATTTTAGCCTCGCACTGTCCAACCCATTGCTCTCAGGACTGTTGAACCCTATTTCAAAATTTAAAAGCAGTTGGCAGGTAGCTGTGTGAAGGCCCTGAATTCAATCTCCAGTACTAGAGGAAAAAAGTGTAAAGGTTTTTCCTTTCTCTAGAATTGTGACAATATCCATACATTAATTCAAGCATCAGTTAAGCCTTCCAAAGTTCCATCGTGGCTATATCCAGAGCATGCTACGTTCAATTCTGTGTTGTTTGGCCTATTGTCTGCACTGTCTGCAATGGACTTTTTCTTTTCTTTTCTGCATACACTCTGCCCATGATCATATTATCTGTATTTTCCTATTATTCTACTTCTTCCTTAGACCCTTTCTGTGAAGGTAGGTGCTATGTTTGTCTTAGCATTATTGTATTACCAGTATGTGGCTGAGTACCAGGCAGATAGCAAGTCTAACAAATTCTTGTTAGATGACCTTCTGGTTAATGAAGCTTTCATGTACAGAAGATGGATGTTGAGTTTTCAGATTTTATTACAATTTCAGGATCCTTGGTAGTTGGAAAGTAGTTCAAGTCAGTCTATTTTATGCCTTGGTAATTTTGATTTTAGCTATTTCTATGTGGCTGTCTTAGTTACTCTCTCATACAACAACCAGGGATCATGACTATAAAAAGGAAAGGTTTATTTTAGCTCACTGTTTGTTGAGGTTTCGGTCCATAGCTGGTTCTAATGCAGGGCAGCATGACAGAGGCTTCCTCATGGCACACCAGTAAAGCAGAGCGAGACAAGTCAAGGCAGGAGGGAAGGAAACTGGCCCACTGGTGAGTATCCCTTCCCCAGCATCCAGTCATCTTCCCCAAGCCCCTGTGTCCTAGAAACTTTTCCTGATTGAGTCAAAAGATTCAATGCACTTATGAACGTGTGAGGCTTTGGCAGGACACGTAGAGATAAGCCACAACATATGGCATGAGTTCAGATTATTGAAAAGAGCGACAGCATAATATAGTCTGCAAGAAACAGTCTGGAGTTATACATACAAGGGTTTGAGCCCTGAGTCTAACATTTCAGCTCTGTAGCCCTCTGATCAGCTTTTAAAATCTGTACAATGGACTGATAACACCTGCCTCATAGAATTATTTTAAAGATAAATATGCCAGGTACATAGTACTTTAGACATATGTATCAATTTTCACATTTAAATTCATCCCTGATGGCTTGAACCGTTGGTGGTACATGATGACTGTACCATTGGCTTGTGCCACTCCACAGGACTGTCTCCTGCTGTTCAATGGGCCAGTCATTGATGTATTACCAGAGATTTAGAGCTACCCAGAAGCATGATATAGGAATTACAGTATATTAAAATTAAAGGCACTGAATGTTAGAGTTGTGAAATTTCCATGCTCAGTTACAAAAAAGTAAGATAAATTTTTGACTCAACTAAGAGAAGCTTCTAGAATGCCATCTTGTCACGCTGCTTGGTCATGAACTTTTGTGTATGGTAGCAGCTCTGATACAGCTAACACTCCTTCATTCAGTGAGTATGTTTGGACCATGGATCATTTAGAGAGTGGGTCTAAAAAAATGTGCAGCCTACAGTATTTAAAGGTTAAATACTGGAATGTGGGCCTCGGATGTTGCTGTCCATGTCAAAGCCAGTTATACTTTGCGTTTATAGTTAGAATGAATGGAGTTGGGCATCTGGATGGATAGGCAGAGAGGACCTCAAAGGACATTTAAACATTGGTATTTACTGAGCACGTGGGCATTCAACAGTAAGCAGGACAAAGGGACTGTTCTCTTCTAGCTGTTGTTAGAGACAGTGGAGCTGAGTCTAGAGGACTCAGACTCCCCAGTCAGATCATGGAGATTCCCATCTGAGCTCCCACACTGCTCAGCTTGGAGCCTCTGCCAAGTTGCTGAACCTTTTGGCACCGGCAGTCCTGCCTTGTGAAGGGGTGGTTGGAAGCCTTCCAGGAATTCATACAGCAGGTTCTGTAGGATAGTGGTAGGAATATAGCAAGTATTATGTCCTAGGTGGGAGAGATAAGTAAGAAGAGAGCAGAATGAGGAAACAAAGTGTTGTTTGAGGCTAGGGTGGGCTTGGGAAGAAGTCACATTTGGGAGAGATTTGATCTTCTAGTAGAAAATAAATTTTACATGTACTTATGTGACTGACATGAATCAAGAGTAGGAAAAACAGAACTTAAGCACTAAATAGAATGCATTATTTTTTATTTAGTAACATGATTGCTCCTCATCTTTATGAGTCTTCTCCTTATCTCATCTAAAATCTTGAACAGGCATAATGAGAATCCTGAACTTAATTGCTTATCAAGCCTTATATTGAGATCCTTATAATGGACATGAATCCTAGCTTCAATGTCAGCAGGTCAAAGCGATAAAAATGACAACTGCCTGACTCATATCTAGCAAGGAGATAGTAAAGCCTCTCCTGCAAAAAATGAAACCTAGAGGCAGAGCAGACAGACAGCAACCAGTGCATTGACTCTGAGCTGTCAGGGGAAAAGCTGTACAGAATATACAGTTCTTTGCCAATGATAAAGAATTATTGATTGATTCAAAGAAAGTATGTACAAAGTATATTTGCTTATTAAAAAGGTTAATATTTCTCCAGAAACTGTAATCAGACCAACAGAGTGCTGGGTGGATACCACTGGTACACAGGAATTAGTATAATATTAGGTTAATAGAGAGTGCTCTGCTACCTGCCAGCCATGTAACCTAACAAGTGACAACTTCTCTGTGTCATATTTCCCTCAGTGGGGATAATAATGCTGTCTATCTTATAATTTGTTAAGCCTTGATATAACATATAGAGAGCACTTAGTGTAGTGTTGGCCCAGGGTTTTTTTTTTTTGTTGTTGTTGTTGTTTTTTTTTTTTTCTGAGACAGGGTCTCACTATGCAGTTCAGGCGGGCCTTTAGCTCACTTTTGTAGCCCAGGCTGGTCTCGAACTCACACTGATCCTCCTGCCTCAGCCTCCCAAGTGCTGGGATTACAGGCGTGCGCCACCATGCCCGGGATAGAGGTGGTTTTGTAAATACACAAAAATGTTGAAAGGTGGTTGCCCTATTATCATTATGAGATTGAAGACTTTTTTTTTTCAATTTTTTTATTGTTTAAATTTAACAATGGTTATATTACATATTTTCATCATCAGATCAGTTTAGATTAATACATA
>PVJA010015109.1:33878-46153 GCA_004027025.1 Myocastor coypus | reverse complement strand
CTGTGATTTTGGATCAAAGCCATGGAAAGATGTAACAAGCTGAGTTGTCTATGGCAAAGGTGGCATTTAAGCTACCCTTTAAGTTACTGAACAGAAGCCAAGGCAGAGCTAAGAGAGCTCTAATCCTTTCAAGGTATGGGCCAATTTTCCTGAACCCTACGCTTAATTAAAATTATTGGCAGAAACAACAAAAAATACAATGAAATGATTTATAATATGATCTAATTGCTCTTATAATTTCAGCATGATATTAAGCTCCTTCTGAATACTGAGCTCTTTGGTATCACCTTCATGTCTTATATGACTGCCCTAAACCATAGCAAATACTCAGAGATCACATAAAACTTGAGACAAAAAAATAGAAGAAAAAACAAGGGATGCTTCCTTTTCCTTACAACTTGCTTCTTAATTTCTTTCAGGCTTTTTTCACCCATGTTCTCTACATACTTAGGCATTGAAAGTCTTTCGGCACATGGAGGAACAAACTAGGATATTGTATGCTATGTGAAAATGTACCTCTGAGCAGATGCAATTCACACAGTAAACCAACCCATAAGGTTCCAGGTAAGGGTGCCATCTCTCACCCACTCTGTACTTCTTGTCTTGAAATACACAGTATGTCTCTGAATCTGTGAGGAAAGAAAATAGAGAATATGTCTGTTAGAAATCATGGACCAAGTTACAAAATATCCAAAGACAATAACAGTTTCAATCCATTTTATTATATATAAACCAAGGGAAAAGGGATAAGGAACATTTACAGACTCCTTGGAGTTTTATATGCTCTCTTACTGTGTTCTTTCAAAAGCCCATAAAATAGGTACTACTCTACAGTTACTCCATAGAGGAGGGAAATCAAGTCATACAGCCACAATTAGCTGAGAGGAAAATCCAGGTTCATTTGATGGCTAAGGGTAAATCTTTATTGGTCTGTTACAATGGTGAGATAAAGGAGCATATAATAAAACTTTTCTTTAATGATTTATGTTCCTTTTTGCTGGAAATGCAAACTAATGCGTAAAATGTGTATACATCAAAACATTCTCTGAGCTGCTTGGCAGTCGTGCAGAAGCAATAGATTGCAAAGTTTGTATTGCAACTCTGTTAATGGCTTTGCCTGCGCATGTCAATATCATTCGAATTCTGAAAAAAATAAAATACTTGAGAACTGTCATTAGTCAAGCACTATGCTAATTGCTAAAGATAAAGTAAAAAAAAAAATTCTAAACACAGTCCCTGTATACAGACTTTCTCTCCCTTGAACAACTAACTCCAAATGAACTCAAACCACAAATTTTCCTTTCTTAAAATAGAAATTGTGGGAATCAGCAGCTCATCTTATTTAATGTTACATTTGAGCACAGACCATGTTGTTGGTCTATTTTACATACCTTCATAGTCAGGCTCCTCAAATTAGTAGCTTTCTTCTCCTTTTCTATAAATCCATATGTCTTAGCACACTATATCTAAAAAATGATAACTGATAAACTGAATCTCTAAGACAAATGGTTTATGCACTAACTATTCTCTTCTATCTCCTGCTTGCCATCATACCAAGTAATAATAAAGCATATCCTTCTCATATCAATACATTAATTTTCTCATTCCTTTGGAAATTTCTGTGATCATTGAAATCAAAAGAAAAAGATAAACATGAAATGTAGAGAATATATTTTCAACTAATAAATAATAAAGTATTGGTGCTGAAATAAATTTGATCATTCAAATGAGCAAGCAAAAGACCAATGACTCCAGGGGCTTGGGAGATAGCTCCGAGGCACAAGTGCCTGCTGGGCAAGTGCAAGGTCATGAGTTCCAACCCTGGTCCCCCCCCCCCCCAAAAAAAAAAGACCAATGACTCCAGCAGCAAAATTATATAAGAGTATGAACAGGCAATCTAAAGAAGAAGAAAAAGAAACAAGAAATGGATGTGAAACGATGTTTAAGCTCACTGGTATCCAAATTTAAACTACACTGAGGGCCAGCCAGATAGCTCTGCAGACTAAAGCTCCTACTTAGGCAGAAACGGTGACTGGCTTCCATATACTGTGCGCTGTGCCAGCTCCGCTGCTGGAGCACATGGAGACAGTGATTGAGACTGAGTGTGGTGACATGTGCCTGCAGTCCCAGCACACAGGAGTCCAATCTGTGTAGTGAGACCCTGTAGACTTGCAGACCCATGTACTAAATACATAAAAAATAAGAAATGAAATTAATAAAAGAGAAATATGGATGAAGAAAGAAATGGAAGTTTGAAGAAATTATTTTGTAGTAAATGAAATTGTAAACAGTATGACAAATTCATAGGACTCATCTAGTCCACTGGTTCTCAACCTCTCTAGTGGCATGACCCCGCAATACAGTTCCTCATGTTGCAGTGACCCCAAACCAAAAAATAAACTTGGTGGCTACTTCAAAACTGTAATTTTGCTACAGATATGATTCAGAATAAGGTAATAAAATAAAATATGTATTTTCTGATGGCTTTAGACAACTTCTGTGTTTTGGTCATTCGACCTCTGGCAAGGTTGTGACCCACAGGTTGAGAACTGCTGATGTACGAATTCAGAAAAGTATCATTGAAACTGTAGGAACTAGAAAAAAATTGAAATTCTATATCATTATTTTTATTGTTTATTTTCATTTCTTTTTGTTCACTTATTTTTTTTTTTAATTTTAAAGAAAAAGACAGAATAAAACTGAGTTTCTAAACAGGTTGGTAGGACAGTTCCAATCGTTGATATATCGCTTGTTGTTGTTTGCTAGCAGTTATTCAGAGTACAGGATAGAGTCATGATATCTGGTCTAGAAAATATTAGCACAAATGTTTCCTTTTTTTTCTATTTTAGGGAAGGATCTACAGAGTTTTCAGGGTCTCACTACTAGAACAGACTCATAGTACTCTGCCTGTTTATAGGCTCTGAAGAGCTGGGATTACATGCAAGCGTCACCACGTGCATTCTTGAACCACTGGCCCTGTACCTGCTTACAGGAGTTTTCATCTGCCGAACTATTTGGCCAGGCCCTACAAAGGTTTCTTTTCAATGAACTAAAAGAATCTATTTGCACAACTTTCTTGTTTTTGCATATATATTTTTCTTTTTTTTTTTCCTTTCTCTTTTTCCCATTCCAGCTTGCTTATTCTTGTGAACAATTTCTTCCCAATTCACGGTATCTATGGCACATTTTGGACCTTGTTTACTTGTTCAATTTCTTATACTAATGAGACAGTATGAAAGATACTACATAAAACAAGAACTAGAAAAAGAAGGGCCAAAAAACCCCAAAACAAAACAGAAGGAAAGACTAATTAATCACAGAAATCAATGACTCTGAAAGCAGAGTATTAACAGATAAAATGAATGAGATCAAGTCCTGTTGTGCGGGGGGGCTATTGTGGTGAACAAAACCAAAACAAGATGGACATTACTAACATTAGGGACAAAATGGAGGGCTTCTTAAAAATGCTTACACTTTGCAAGGGTAAAATGTGCTTTATAATGAATAAGTTTATAATAGTTTGCCCAAAAAGAAAGATAGCCTCAATCTTTGTATATCATTTCAATAATTCAAATTTACCATTGAAAATTGTCTCACAAAGAAAATTTCAGGCTCCACTGGTAAATTCTGTCATATATTCTCCCAAACAATGTCAGAAAAGCGAAGGCAAGGGAAATCTTCCCAGCTGAATCTTTTACGCAAGTCTTCAAATATAAATTTAACACAATATACAAAAATCTCTAGTCAGAAAAATCATAAAGCCCATATAAAAGAATTCAGTAAAGAATGGAAAAATGGAGAATTGACATTATTTGTGAAATGGAAGACACGTTATTTAAGCTGTTCATTTTTCCAAGAGTAAATCACAGATTACTCGTAATCAAACTCCAAATATCAGCAAAATATTTTGTAAATCTTGATAAACTAGTAAAATGTCTACATTGAAAAATAAAGGAAGGAGCAAAATAGCCAAAATATTTTATTAATATATTTAGGACAGGATCTACAGAGTCTAACCACACAGACTGGACTCATAGTGATTCTCCTGTTTTCAGCCTTCCAAGTGCTGGGAGTACAGGTGTGCACCACCACGCCCAATTTTAGTCACTGTCTCAGCATGCCCTAGGGGCAGGGCCAGTGCTGAGGACTGAACCCAGGTCCATGCCTCTGCGGAAGCAAGTTCTTTAATCCTATGAGCTATCTGGTCAGCCACCAAAGCAATTTTAAAACAGAAAACTTAGGGAATTTTTACATTTTGCAAGACACTGTGGTACTGGTAAAATGTTACAGGATATACTTATATATGTATACTATAATTATATAGATAATATAATATATATAATTTTTCAAATGATTTTGAATAAAAATACGAAGGTAATTCAATTCAATTGAGAACAAAATATAATGAGGTTTACTCTATAGCTTATACAACATAAAAGATAAACTCAGGATGAATTGTGAATCATATGCAAAACTCAATTCTTTCAGAAGAATCCAGAGGAGAATATTCTTATGATTAGAGGTTAAGCAAAGAGTTATAGATCTGAATATCCACTTGGATATTCCATAAAAGAAGTACTGTAAAATAAAACCAACCTTCTAATGAAATATTCCTAGTTCCACCTTTCCATCCCTCATAACTTTATTATTCATCTTGCTGTCCCATAGCCTAAAATCACATAGCAAAGTGTCATTATTATTTTGAATAAACCATTCCCTATTATATCAATTAAAAACGGAAAAGTATTTTACCTTCATTTATTACTTCTCTAGTGCTGTACATTTTTATATAGGTCGAAGTTTCTGGCCTATGTTATTTTCTTTATTCTAAATAATTTCTATTAACAGTTGTACAAGGTAAATTCTGCTGATATATTGTCTCTCTTTTTGGTTCTTTCTTTCTTTCCTTCTTTCTTTCTTTCTTTCTTTCTTTCTTTCTTTCTTTCTTTCTTTCTTTTCTTCTTTCTTTCTCTCTTCTTTCTTTCCTTCCTTCCTTCTTTTGCTGGACCAGGGATTGAACTCGTAACCTTGTGCTTGCCAGGCAAGCACATATTCCACTGAGCTATCTCCCTGGACCCTACATTTTGTTTTAATAAGAAAATTTACTCCTAACTCATTTTTGTACAAAAATTCCTACGTTATTCTAGCTAACATAGTATCTTACTCCCCCTCTCCCTTCTCAAGCAATTTCTGAAATCTCATATTATTATTATTATTTTCCTCTATAAGGAATACTATTTTTTCTGGTTTCTTTATAAATGCTCTCTTTGCTTTTATTTTCTGCATTTTCAGAGCCAAGTTGTAGGGTTTTTTTTTTTTCATATATATTCTGCCTGGTATTCTGTCAGTTTCCTTAATCTGTGCCTTAGAGTCCATCACACAGGTTGGAAAACAGGCATTAATACTCCAATTTTTTTCATTTTTTTTTCTTCCTTCATTTGCCTACTGGTAGTCTTATTAAATGTATGTAAAATTTTTCTTATGATTCTATAGGTTCTGGATAATGTATTACTTTTCATTCATCATTTTTTTTTAATTTGGGAAATTTTAATACTTGTATCTTTAATATGGTCATACTTTATTCCCATTGTCCAATTTAGTAATATGTCCATTGAAAGGCACTGCTTATTTTTGTTACAGTGTTTGGGCCTCTCCCAGATCCTTTTTAAATTCATTATTTGAACTTTATTTATGTTATGCCTGGCTCAGCCTGTCCTGGGGTTGGGACTGGCGCAGCATGTGGTGCCAGGGATCAAACCGCGGTCCCTCTAGTTGCCTGAGCAGGTGCTTTAGACCACTGAGCTGTCTCACCTGCCCTGAATTCTTAATTAGAGTTTTAATTTCTCTATTCATATTATTCAGATGTTGTTTTTCAATGTACATTACTTCCAGTAGAATTCACACATTTATCACAGTTATTTTATATTTCTGGCTGAATAATTCCAAATACCTCTATCTGGTAGTGATATTTGATTTGTCTCTTCAGGTTTAGTTTTTAACATACTTTGTATTTTTTAGTTGAAAGTCAAATATGATATATTTGATAAAAATAATTGAGGAAATAGACCTTCAGCCTGAGGCTTTATGTTAATACAGCTTGGCATAAATCTGTTTTCTGGTTAGAGTAGCTATGACATAAGTGACCAGAATGTATCCTCTTTTCTTTATGTTTTCCCTTTCTTTTGTCTTTAGGATCCATTAGATATGCTCTTTTTAAATGTGTGAACCTATACTGTTCTACCTATGATCACTTATTATGATGCAGAAGTCTTATAGTTGTGGTTGTAAATTGTAGATGAGGTTCAGTTTTATAATTGTACAAGCAGTCCACCTTTTAAAACTGAGGTATCACATTTTATTTTTAATTTTATTTTCATTTTTGCAGAACCAGGGATTGAACTCAAGCCCGTGAACTTCCCAGGAAGGCACTTATACTATTGAGCTATCTCCCCATCCCCTGAAGTATTACATTTTAAAAGAAGTTTTAAATTTAAAGACAAGAATATTAAAGAATTTTCGCATGGACCCTCTGCCACCACACATGCATAATGTCTCTTTTTATCAATATGCTCTATTAGAGTTGTACATTTGTTTCTTTGATAAATTTATATTGGTACACAAATATCATTAGAAGTTCATATTTTTACATTAGGATTTGCTCTTTGTCTTGGTTACTTTTCTCTCCTTGCTGAGACAAAATACCTGACACCCAAAATGAAGGAAGGAAAAATTTAGTTAGCTCAGTTTGTAAAGGTTTTAGTCTGTATACAGGTGGCTCTGATGCAGGGTGGCATGGCATAGGAACAATAGTACAAGGCAGCAGAAGATAGAAAAAAGAACAATAGCAAAAAAGGGGGATCAAGCCTATTTTACTCCCTCATATGGTAAACAGGCTACCCCCAGTGAAGGGCGTGTGTAGCACTCATGAACTCTGGGCTTCTGATAAATCACTTAGTTTAACTTTTAAACTTCTTAAGTTAACAGAATGAACAGCATCTTAGAGCAGTAAGGGCATGTCTTTCACTCCTCAGGATATAAAGCTGTTGCGTTAAGCTTCTGGACTCCTCAAGTTGACATAATTTATCAACAATAGCATCTTGTTGTCATATATTCCATGAGTTTGGACAAACAAACTATGACATGTCCATCATTATCATATATAATTTCTCCGCCTTGAAAATCCACTGTGTGTTGACTATATATGCCACCTTTTTCTAATCTCTAATTATTTCACAGTTGCTGTAGGTTGCCTTTTACAGAATATTATCACACTGAACCATATTCATTAGCCAATCCCATTACTGGGCTTCTGCATTGTATTTTTACATTTATTGCTATTAAAACATTTCCACAACAAACATTCCTGAGCAATATATTAACATAAATTTTGAGAAACAAATTTCTTGGGTTAATTTGAGTGTTTCGATCTACACTGCCAAACTACCTCCAGAAAAGCTTCACTGATCTTTTTTCCCATTAGCATGGTAGAAAATGCCCAACAAGGGGCTGGGGAGATAGCTCCGTGGCACAAGTGCCTGCATGGCAAGTGCAAGGTCGTGAGTTCAAACCCCAGTCCCGCCAAAAAAAAAATATCCAACAAAATATTGTGTTTAAGACTTTGACAATTTCATGAGGAAATATAGTATCATTTCTTCTTCTTGTTTATAAGAAATGTTGAGCAAACTATATTTACATATTAAAAGTAGGAGATCAAAACTACATTTAAAGGAAAGAACACAGGAAACTAAAAAGAACTTGTGTGTTTCAGCCAAGTCAGAGAAATACAAATCTCTTGAATCGACAAAAGGTAGGCTTCTTATCCACAACACACAAGGATACAGTGAAATGATTTTAAATATTTTATCAATTCAACATTTTTAACATATGAGAGATGATCATGAATTTCTCAAGACTAATGTCTCAGAAATAATTTTTCCCTACATTGGACAAATCAATGAGAAGACAATGACTGTTTCTGTCAATAAATAGGCTCACAAGCACTTAACTTAGAGGCATTTCACATATATAACTCATTTGAACATATTACAAAGAATTTCAATACTCTTTTTTTTCTATTTCATATTTCTATTAGCTTAATTACTTTTAAGATAACACAGTATGAGTTTAAAACAATTTTAAGCATGGCTGTGTCAACTAATTTACATTTGTAAGAGATATTTCAATAATTTTATTAATTTTAATAAGAAAGAAATAACAATGAGACAGTTTCAAAACACATTAGTAGGACCGCCACAATAATGAGTACAGTGCATGTGGTCTTCATAGTAGTTGTTCACAGTACAAGATTTGTACTAGTAGTATGTAGAATTTTAATACTTTTGGAAGACAATCCTTGAAGGTAGATCCTTCAAATGACATTATTAGCTCAAGAAAATAGTTATATGAGGACAGGGCTATTAATACTTGAAAGTAAGCAGAAGTTATATAGTTAAAACATTCACATTACAGAGTAAAGAATTAGCTACATAGTATACATTTGATTCTGTCTTAGTTTCACTGCTTGGATTAGCACAGTTAGCGTTTAACATCAGATCAGCCTATTTAAAATTGGAAATTGGATGCAATTTTGCAATCAGTTATGAAAACTGCATGCTGAGATAGTGATCTTACTGTTTCTTTACTTGATTTAAATGAAGTGATACAAGATAAAGTTCTCTGAAAGACTAAGCAATCACTAAAATAAAATAAACTATTGAAGTGTAGGCTTTAAGTGCAATTACACAGTCTTACAACTCTCATTCAAACTGTTAAATACTCTAACTTACTGGAAAGTCTGTCTCCGCAAAGCTAGTATAGTTTATCACTTTTAAGTTAAGTTGCTTTGTCTTCTCTGAAATCTCCTTAAGACAGATTTCACTGCTGTTATTAAATAAATCACTTTAATGCGTTTCAGCTTAGCAGTATTCATGAAAAACACAGATAGCCAACCCTAATAACTGGTTCCAGCCTATAGATTCCATTTCCTTAAATTCAGCTTATAAGGAATAATGTTGCACAAAGTGAAAACTGAATTATATGAATTTCCATGCTCCAAATTTGGTGCAAAGGCCAGGAGGCAGATTGAAATGTAGAAGGCAATGAGGTAATAAGATGCTGGAAAATTTGGAGGAAATGAAAATAATAATAGTAATAATAAAAGAAGAACTGATATTTGCAGTCTCTGTTGTAAGGATTTGACATTTAAGAATTCACTACATTTTCACGCCAATGTTTCCAGACTAGTCCTATTACCTCCATTTTACAAATGAGGAATCTGAGTCACAGAGCAGATTGGCAACTTGCCCAAGTTGACATGATGAATCAAGTATAGAACTGGGATTTAAGCCTGAGTAGTCTGCCTTTGGATCATAGGACCATAATCAGTACATAATTTTCCTTTCCTGCTGTATAGTTGGTAAGGTGTAGATCATCCTCTTTTGAAACTTTAAAAATAAGGAATAGCCACACATTCTTAAGCTAAATTTTTCTTAAATTACCCTAATCCCATATGTTTAACAAAGTTTTGATCACCTTGAAAGAACTAGAGCTATTTACAGTAATGTCTAATCAGAATGAAAGCAGACTGTATAAAATGGTATGGATGGAAACATTATTTGGTCCTTTTTGCGTCTTTATCAGTGACTAAGCATAAAATATGAAATTTTATATGCCCCATATTCTCTGGGGCATTGAAATCTCATTGGGATGACAAGATTATTCCAATTAAAAGTCATTTTTTTCATTGTTTTAAAATGGGCTACCACTATCCTCAGAAGCTTACCTGGTATTAACTCTACATTTTTGCATGTGTCTTCCAAAAGTATCTATTGAGGGCATGGCTATCTTACTCAAACAATAACTATTGATAGAAACCTGACCCTAATACAAACATAATGTTCTTGCATCAAGTACATTAGTCCGATTAGCTCAGTATTCTGAGATTTGAGCAATTATACTTCACACAGAAATCTATAACTCCTTGATTAGGAAAAATTCAGCAACTAGAGGCAGACAAGGAGGTGAGCAGTAACTGCCCTGGTGCTATTAAACAGTGCTTCTGCAATTACTGACACTGATATTTTTAAAAGCACATTACAAAATTAAGCACCAAGGGGCCAGGGAGATAGCTCCGTGGCACAAGTGCCTGCCTGGCAAGTGCAAGGTCGTGAGTTCAAACCCTGGTTCCACAAAAAAAAAAAAAAATTAAGCACCATAACTTTTATGGTATATTTTGGCATGGTTGTCCAAATTGGAGTGATTAGCACAATTATACTGATTTATTTATGAGTAAATTTGATAGCTATCTCTTTTCAAACCTATGATAAACTTCAATCCAAGCTTATAAGTTTGATCATTCAGGTTTCTGCACTTACCTGGGGGAGAATTTAATGATTTATACAGAATAGTTTACCACACCTGAAGTCCCCACATATCCTGAACAAGAAGTACAGGTTAGTTGATTTTGCTACAACAAAAAGTCTCATCAACTTTTAGGAAATATCAAAAAAGAAAAATAAGTTTGTTCATTGCTAATGTATAAAAGATAACAGCTGGAGAATGTAGGATTTACTACTAATAGCATGTGAGAATAAATCTTAGTCTCAAAGAAATTCCAAGTACCATGTGAGATGGGCCTTTAGCCTTCCTCATCATGACTATTTTGTAATGATTGATTGAGGGGGACCTAATTAAAATAGAAATCTCTGTTATTTTACCTTCCCCTCTTAACAGGAACAATGATTATGAAAAGGAAACAGTGACAGAGTTGTGTCACTATACTATCAACAATTTGGCCAATTATTGTTCATCTTCCAAACTTAGGTGAATAGCCCAGTAATTCCATCCACAATCCAAAAGCAAGAAAACAGTTGATGCACCATCATTGATATAGTAGCGTTTATTGTACTATAACATATATGGTCAGTGGAAACAGCAAGTTGAATCCGTGCTGTTCACTATATGAAAGGGCATGTCAAGCAAACAAATTTTGTTTTAATTATCTATTGCTTTGAAAATCTACTAAAGAATGAAAAATAAAGAGACAAGTGTTTTCCTTCTGTCATCTATCAAATTTAAAGTAGCATATATGAAGGGAAACATTTAGTAACTGCACAGTTTTTTCCCTTATTTTTTGGCATGAGGAACCTAGAGTTAAAGAATATCAGATGCCCTTAACACTTAAAAATTCATTTCCAGGTTGTGGAAACCAGTATAAAAGTAAAACAGTAAGAAATCTAATTCTGTATACATTGCCTATTCCGTTTACTATTAGTTATCTTGTTTCTTCTTGCTGGATCATTCACCCAAATCAATTCAACAGTATATATTGAGTGTTCTACTTACTACATGCCTCGCTCATCACTTGCCTTCCATGAAGAGAGCACATTTAGTAAGAAAAAAAGCTCAATAAGAAAAACTATTCAGAGTTCAAAGAAGCTTGACACCGAAGCAAAGTTGAACCTTTGGTTGAGACGAAAACTGGATATTTTTCATGGAATTCACTGTGCCCTTCTACTGGCACTGAAAACTAGGGGCTGGCTGTATTCTCCTTAGTCTTTACTGTGAGAACACAGGAAGATCATTTAATAGAAAGTCTACTTGGTATAGTGAAACCTGGCCTCCATATTTTTTTTCTTTGGCTGAAATCATCCCTTCCATGTCATGTGGCCTAGTAATTTTGGCAGAAGACCAAACTTTTGTTTATAAAAGGAATATACTGCAAGTGTGTATTAATAAAAAAAGTAGAGGGGCTGGCGAGATAGCTGTGTGGTCTAAAGTGCCTGCTTAGGCAAGCTTAGGCAACTGCAGGGACAGTGGTTTGATCCCTGGCACCACATGCTATGCCAGCCTCACCACCAGGGCAGGCTGAGCCAGCCATAACATAAATAAGTAAAGTGTTAAAAAATAGAGATGAAAGAATGAAAAATTAGAAAAAAACCCCCAAATTATCCTTTAAGCAACTTAAATGATATTATTGTTCCTGGTTAGATTTACTTTATCTCTATTTGAGCAGATATTTACAACTACATAAGAAGGGGAAGAAGATTATGCAGTGATCATATGCCTTGTTTCTAAAGGCAAAGTACTCTAGCTTTGAATGCCAGTTCTATATTCAACTTTTCATATATATATATATATATATATATATATATATATATATTAAATAATGATTATCCAGTCAGGTTAAAATTATTGCTGGTTCTCACTCACTTTATTTATTCTTTTATGTGTTTTCTACATGAGTAACAATGAACATGTATTCTTTTTTTTTTTTT
>PVJA010015109.1:0-33778 GCA_004027025.1 Myocastor coypus | reverse complement strand
ATTATAGCAATCCACCCTGGGTAATATACCTAAAAGTGTACCCTGATTTTTTTAAGTATACAAAATAATGATAGAAAAAAAGCACTAGAAATGCTACAAGATTTTACTAATCAAAGCAATAGGTGTTCAAAAATGGTTGCTGTATTACATGATGATCTCTACATATTAGTTGTCCAGGTTACCAGATATAACCATGAAAGGTTTGTTTACAAAAGTTACAAGTTGTGTTATATAGTTCTTGCTTTAACTTGGACTTAACCACCAAGCAGAGACATTTAAGTATAAGGCATAAAAAGGAAAGCCTGATTAGTGTGTTGAGCTGTAAAAAGCTCGAGTCAACAGCTTCCGACATTGCCAGTTCTGCTGATAACTCAGTACTATCATAAAATACTGGACTATGCGTGCAACTACTTTCTCTTAGTTCAGTGAGAAGAAATATTTGTACCAATAGTGTTTAGAAAAGTTATCATGTCTGCATGATATGTAAATAATATGAAAACAATAATGTACAGAGTATTAATTATTGTGGCTGCCCTACTAATGTGTTTTGAAACTGTCTTATTGTTATTTTTCTTAAGAGTAATGAAAAAAGAAAAAAAAACAAAAAACGAAACTGGAACAACAAAAGAAAGAAAAAGAAAAACCAAGGGATGGATAAAAAAGATAACAGCATTTTTATACAGTGGGGCATTATTCAGCTATAAACAGTTACATTTGAGGCTTTTGTAGGTAAAGGGATACAGCTAGAGACTATAATGTTAAGTGAAATAAATGAAGTCCACGTATGCAAACATCATATTGTCTCATTACTGTGAGAATCTGTAAAAGTGATGAAAATCTATAAGGCACAACAGATATAGTGAAAAGGAAAAATATAATTCAATGGAAAAGAAAAAGTGGGATGAAGAAAAATCCTGTTAATTTCAAATTACTAGTGTGTCTGAAAGTTGACAATACAAGCTAGTAGATATATTAAACATCCATTTCTTTAACATATCTATATTCTGTCTTCCAATTCACTAATGTTACTCAAAGATAAAGCAGTTGGGACAAATTACCTGAGTACTTATAGGAATACCTTTGTTGAATTCTAATTTAATATTTGCTCTCTTCTTTTATGTAAGTTCAACAATTGTCTTTTCTAGAACTGTACAATAAATATATAGGAAGGGGAAAGATTATTTTCTTTCCCCTATTGTAAAATAATATATGCCAATGGTTGGAGCCTTAAGAGACAAAAGAAGCACAATGAAGAACTGCATTAGCATTCATAAGCATAGCATTCAGAGACTTTTGAACAATCACTTTCCTATTGTATACCATACATCCATATACATTTCAGATGGAATATAGAGCTATGGACCAACTCTCAAATTATGGCAGCACCAGAAGAAAATATGAAAATCTACAGTGAAAAAGTCCTTCCTAAACTAAGAAATCCATCACCCATACAAGAAATGAGTGACATATCTTACTACATAGAAATTTTAATGCTAACATGAAAATACATTACATACAAAGTTTAAAGCAAATGGCAGACAGACGCTGTTTGAAATAAAAAGATGACAAATCCAGTATAGCAAAAGTTAAGAAATGAATATATATTCATATATGTATGTATATACATACATATGTATACATATATATGTATATATACATATGCCGGAAAATAAAACAGGCAAGTCACTGGAGAAATCCAACTGAACTAAAACTGGATTGGAAAGATGCTACAGCAATAGAAAAATATCAACGCAGAATGTAAATATGATTTCCATTAAACTAGCTACCAAATAGAAATATTAATCATACTTCTGGGAAAGAAATTACATATGGACCTTCACATGTAGATATTGACAGTATAAATTAGTCTAACTTTTGGAGGAATAACTTGTCAGTATTGCCAAAATTAAAACCAAACATAGCTTGACTAAGATTTCCTCACAAATATTTGTTTTACTGTCTTAAGGTGTTCTCTAATGCCTTAAATACGATGGCAAAAATTGTCTGTAGATATCTATGCATAGGGATTAGTTAAATGAGCCACATGTATAGTTGGAACGTACTAGAAATAATATGGAACTGTCATATTACAACGCTCTGATGTGGAAAAAATGTCCTAAAGTAGTAGCAGCGAACCAATAACAAGCATGCCACAGCCGTCTGTATGTTATTACTGAAAACTCTAAAAAGATTGCTATTAATGCCCTAGGCACATTACTGAGCAAAAGGATGGTATAGTATAATATGTGATTTCCAATTTTTTAATTAAAAAATCAGAAATATATGTATAGTTTTGTAACACAGAGAAATATGTATAAAAGCACACATCAAGTTACTAATAATGGTGACCTCCAAAGAGAGGAACAGAGAGTTAGCGTTACATGAAATTTTTGAAGTTTAGTTTCATACTTTTCATAATGTCAGCATATGTAAGTTTTCTAATTTCAAAGATCAAGGCATTTCCCAGGGTCAGCAAAATTCAATAAGCAGCAAATATAATACTAATTTGGTATTATATAATACTTGGGTGACTTATATAACCAATGTCCTATGGATTAACATTTCCATTGTTTCTAACATCCCACTGTTCGAGTTACAATGCAGAACTCTGTAGAATCATATTATGCATGTATGAAGCTTATGCACATAAAGAATATGCTTAATATTTCCCCTTTAGTAGAGATGACTTTGTACATGTTCAAGACAGCTTAGTTGAAGCCACAAGATAATGCTTAGGGATACTTTCATGGAGTGATCATGACTTTGAATTTATCATCTAGGTATAATCCTAGCTAGATGCACTATCAGTTACATAACCATTTTGACATCAGTTGACTATGAAAGTGTCTGGGGACACATTCATAAGAACCTAGAAGCATTACTTTACATTAACTTTGTTCCATACATATTTTTGTCACACCTTTCTTTGGTTTGCCAATAGATCTCTTTGTTCAGTGGACAATACTGCTCACTTCTTTATAAATATGAAAGGCCTCCAAGGAGAGAAGGTGTAATGACAGTTACAAGCTCTTCCATGAGGTCATCAATAATCACTCATAAGGCATGATTCTTTCTGCATTTGATCTTAGCCAAAAGGCTGAGAAACGGTGTTTCTTTCGGAAAGGAGGAATTTTCAAGCCCCACTCATTGTGAACTGAGCTGGAAATTGGTGTACATATATCCATATTATTCCACACACACTTACAAGGAAGCCTTCTGGAAGAGATGAGCTGTGATGCACTACACTCACATGGAAGGAGAAGTAGTGTACAGAATACAAGGTGAGCGGGCGAATCCATGCTTCCTTCCTGCAACCATGGCCTGCTAAGTTTCCTTTTCTGGCCCAATCATAGGGTACCACTATAGAATACTCCCAGTTAAAAACCTAATTAATTGCAGTATTTTTCTCAAGAAAAAAATGAACTTCACCAAGTAATTATTGAAAGAAATAAAAGAAATGAGCGTAAAAATGGAATGGGCTTGGTACTATCTACCTTGCCAACAATCTTTCATAGAATGTATTGAACTTAAATTGATAAAGGAGAGAAATGTTAAGTGATGGACTTCAGATGCTACTGCTGCTGCTATGGCTCTTACCAAGAGCTTTCTCACAGCTCCCTCATATGAATAAGTTCAGTGGAGCAGAGAATGGCCTTCTTGGACCAGTTCCACTTTGTGTCTCTTTTTGATGCAGCCATAATAGGGACCCAGGGCTGAGGTTTTCCCTTCAAATTTAAAGCAAGCCATCTACCTCAGAGGGGGCTGCAAATAGAACACGGATTACTGACTTTCTAGATATATTCCCTGGGTTTGCTAGAGTATTCCGTTCAATAAATGGCATCCGATTTGCTCACAGGCCCTAAATTCTCAATTTTTCAAAGGATTTTTCCTGTGACTCCAGTTCATGTGAAGGTTTCTTCCATCTTGATTTTATAGCACAAGGAAATAGGCAGAGGCTGTTTTTCTTTTTCTTTTGCTTTTCCATAAACTGAAGATCTTTATGGCAAAGACAAATTTAGAAAAAAATCTAGCTCAATTTTCAGGCATTTGTAGAGATTTATAAACTAGAATGAGGCTTATATAACTCAGCACAAAGCAAGAAAAGTGGACAAAGTTGTCATGTATTCTGTAAGATAAAAAACATGTGATAATCAGAAAAAACACCAAAATTTAAGTTGTCCCATTCATTGCTATTTTTTATCAATTCACATGTAAAGGAGCAACATTCACTTTCTTCTCATGGAACAATATCATGGGCAAATTTGCACTAAATCATAATCCCTATAGTATTTAACCACATTTGCAAAGAACTTATAAGAAATTATATCAATTTTTTAAGTTCAACACACTTACGTTTGTCTTGCTCTGTTTTGCTTCCTTCTAGGAAAAGAAGGAAAAACAACAAGGAAAAGATGTATTTCATGCTTCCCATTTTCCACTTTTTCTTCATTGAGACCACTGTGAAATGCAACTCAGAACTCCAAGGTATAGTGTACTCAAGCTGTTGAAAAGAATACAGAAACAAAGACTTAGAACAAATTCCCTGGAACTCATAGAGATCACTGATACTTAGGCTTCCAACTTGCTAGGGAAAAAATGCTGGAGAATTTACATAAGTGCAAGCATTGTTTGCTTGCAGAAGAAAAAAGACTGGTCTCTCTTGTCTTGCAAAGATTGTGGGAGCAAATTCAAGTGAAAGAAAGAACATGCATTCCGATCTGAAACCAAAGCTAAATTCTTACAAGCAAATCATAAGAAAATAAAAATAAATTTTGAAATCTCTTTTCAAAGGAATTGATTTTCTCAAGAGATTTGAGGGGAGGAGAAAAGAAAGACTGGAGTCTGCAAAAGGGCTATTTTGGCAAACAAGGTGAAAATGATAAGCACAACCACAAGCAATTCCTACAATGAAAGTTAAATAATCTTAGCTTTAAGACTACACATAATTAATCCTTCACGAATTAAGTGCAAATTCATTACTGTTTTATCTATTCCTCCATGAGAACTATAAGGATGTTCTGCTTGGCTACTTTTGTTTGAAAAACAATACAGACATAAATAACAAATGAATGTAATACAACATCTGAAAAGTTTTATTGATTAAAATATTTTGGACATATTTCCCTCCTATAAAGACCTTTCTGAAGTGGGAATTTTAAATTGACCATTTTATGGAAAGTTCAGCAAATCTGAACAGAATTTGTTCACCTTGCACCATTATCCAAAAGATCACCAATGCAAATATAATTCTTTAAAAGATGAGATTGTCATTTCCATTCTAAGGCACAGAAATCGAAAGCCTTTTGAAACTTAGAACTCAGAAAGTTTGCTGTAGGTCATATTTAATCATAAGTCAGTTCCATAGACTAGAATTTGCATGGCTCTTTCAGTAGGAAATTGGGGAAAATGTAATTAGCTTCGAAATACAAAATTCAACTTAATAATTGGACTCAAACATCTTTTTTGATAGTCCAGTCTAAATATAGAGCATAAAGATTGCAAAGGAATGATGGTATTAGAGAACTTAATTTCTTTTGGTTCTGACGTGGATGCCACATTTCTTACTGTATATGCTATGAAGTGGTAGGGAAAATTCTAAGTCCATTGTTTTAAATTATGAATATATAATCAAGGACAAACTGATCATAGAGAACAATTTGTGCTATTAAGCAGGATTTATAGCACCCATCTGCCTTCTTTCCGTACTTCATCTCTGATCATTATAAAAGGACTTAATTTTCCTAGGCTGATCTTCCTAGCCTTCCAAAAATCTCAGTTCTGGTGTCTTGGTCTTCTCTCTGACTTTTTGATCTACTTTCAATCACTCAAAACATTTCCATACCCTGAGAGGTACTGGTTCCTTTGAAGCAAGACATTTTATTACCTATTTAACACAACTACCCACCTTCATTAGCCTCTTTCTGAGCCTACTGAAATAAGCTTCCCTCCCAAGCCCATAAAACAGACACAATTTTAGCCATTGAAAGTCAACTTATCACAATCATATATAGTTCTCAGGGGGAATTTCTGAAACTGAGGCTTTTGAACCTCTACTCATGCAAGAACTAATGGCTTGTTTTCCTTATACAATGGTTGGGCGATTCAGTGAACAGTAGCGTTGCTTCATACTCAAACTGGAAAGAAAATGGTCCTTAGAATTCTCTGCTTTTCTTGGGTCCCAACTAATGTTATGAGCAAATAGAAAAGTTGGTGACTAGAGAGCAATTAATCTCTTTTGGCATTCCTGTCATCTGTGTGGCCTCCAGGCAGGGATGAAGAACATCAGAGAATGAATTGCTTTATAAATACTCACTTTTGATTTACAAGATCTTGAAGTCTCGCCTTTATATTCTGTATAGAAATATCAAGAGAGTTCCTTACCAAGATCTCCGCATTGCTCCATTTCTCTTTACCCACTTAAACTTTTTTCTATTTTGGGGAAGTGAGACCTGGAGACATTTGTTGGGACTGAAGCAGTGAACAAGCAAACATTGCTCAGCAAACATCCGACTCTTACTCTCGCAAAGAATCAAACTGTATTTAATTTTTCAAATTATACTTTGACCCAGTTAACTGGAGTTATTTCTGCATTAACTCTCTGTCTGCTTCACACAGGCTACTGTGTCATGGAACTTGCACTGGCTCTTTTACAGGTTACTTGTAAATGTAGCCATTGACATGTTTTGGTGTGATGCAGGAACCAATAAGAAAACAACAAAGCAAACAAAACTTTTCAACCACCACTGCAGGTGAGTGGGAAAGGAGGGTGGTGAGGGTTTAAGAAGAGAACAAGAAATGAGTCAGGCAAAAGAGGGAAGGTACAGTATGAAGGTCCCTCCAGGAAACAAACATTGACATTGTATATTTAGCTAAGTGATCATCCACTACTTCTTGCCCTGTTTATAGCTGCAAGGCAGTCGAGGCCATCAAGTGACAGAAGCTCACACTCAGAACAGCATTGCAAAAGAACAGGAAGGGATGAACACATGTCAGTCAGCTCTTCCAGTACCACAGTGGCTCTTCAATCCTCCAGACAGGCTTGACTGACCTTGTAATCTCACACTCACTATAGTCTATGGAACAGTCCCTAGGGTAGCAATTTTCTTTCTGACAAACGTTAGGAAAGGCATTGGAGTCTCAAGCTTTTGTTCCTCAGTTGAAATCCCCTCAGCACACTACCACCAAATAAGAAAAGCTCATTTAACTCTTGGGTTGCCACTGAAAAAAAACTGGCGTTTCGGCCCAGGGTATCCTTTGTTGGTGGCAATGACTTCACTGCTGGTTATGATTGACAAACAATGCCTTGAATTTGCCTTGCAAAACACTTGCCCATTTATCACTTCATTTGATTTCACAGACTCCTCCTTCAAAATGGGCTGCAGTGGCTGGGGCGGGTGTGTGTGGCTCAAATGAGTTTAGTTAGTGGCAGTGCTGAGAGGGATTGGAAGGCTGGTTTTCTAACCTCTGTGTTCTGGCAATTTCACTTTGCCTTCTGAGTCCAGTGTCTCAAACTCTGACACCAGTAGTCTGGGCCAGAAAATGAGACAAATGTCCAGAGGATGGCCTGTTGCCCATCCACTCTCTTTCTTTAACTTTAGGAGGCATGAATCAGCCCCTGGTCCAGGGGAACTCAGTAAATGAGAAAACAGAGGCTTGGACACTTGCATTAAGGGCACTGTAGAACCCACTAAGTATCTGCAGGGAGTATCCAAGTGGCTTCTTGAAGCACCAAAGAACACTTACAAATGTAGGCCAAAGCAGAGAATGACTAGTTATGAGTTCGAATCCACAGATCCCCAACCCATTCAGTTCTGCACCTCCGGCCTCACCTGTAACTCAGTCGCTGGCTCTTGGACCATAAAATGCATTGGGGCAGCAGATTTAAGAGTTCCAAGTGCTCTAGTGGCACTTCCAGTGGCTTGCTACAGCCCTCAGAAGGCATACCACCTGTGCTAGGGCTTGAAAGGAAGGTGGAGGAGGCAGGTGCCCACATTGCTCACTGACCTGGGTGCTGGTCTCCTTCATCTGTCACTGGTACACGCGCTCTAGGCTGCTGGGTGCTCCTCAGAGGTCTGGGGTTCGCAGGTTGTGGCAGTGAGCTAGAGTGCTCACGGGGGAGGGGGTTGCTCAAAAGTGGGAGGGAGGAAAAAACGTCACCGCCCTCACACCACGAGGGATCGGAGGCTGGCCAGGACTGCAGGGGCAGAACTAAGGCAAGGGCAGCGCGGCGGCCCCGGGGCCACCTGCCCACCCGCCTGCCCACTCCCCACTTGGCCGGGGGAGGCTGGCCGATTGGCCCCGGGTGAGAAGTCCACAAGCACGCAGCAGTTCAAGCATTCACCCTTTCTCCGTGTGGGCAGCACAGCTTTATTTCTGCTCCCCACGCTACAAAGTTAAAGAACTGGGAGAAAGTGTGAGGCTCAGCCGCCGACTTTCCCATCACGCAGCGCCCCACCACACCGCTCCCCCCACCTTCTTTGGCTGGGAGAGCGATGGGGTCTTAAAGGGACCGCACATCTGTTCCAGCCCCTCCTCCCCTCTGCACTGGATGCACCTGGAAGCTCCCCAGCACTTGGGCAATCCCTGAAAGCCTTAGCTATTCTCCTGCAGCTCTGTACGGAAGGCCAACAGTTTGTCTCTTGTGGCACACTGACGCTTCCTTGTATGCCTGCAGATTGAGCTGGCCTGGTAAAATATGTCCTTGCATGTCATTTATTATTTTGGATATTTCCCATGATCCTCACTGTGGCAAAGGAGAAAGCTTCGCTGTCCTCCAAGATGGTTTTGTGGATATTTAGATCATCTACCTTCTGTTACAAAGAGAGCTCTAACTCATAATTCTTGAAGAAAACTTGGTGTGGCCAAGCTCAGCCAACCACTCCTTTATCATACTCTAAACTGCTCCAAGGGCTAGTCTTTAAAATCACACAAGCACTACCGATGCCTTGGTGATCTGGAGGCAAATTATTATAAGCTTGTGTTTATTGGATGACCTATAGTTACAAAACTTATCACAGTCATATAGGGCCCATGAAGACATTGCCTTGGCCAAATCTTTTTATATTTTAGGCCACTAAATTTGGAAGAGAAATACTGGGGCTTTTCTCCATGAACTGGATAATATCAACATTTTGTATAGCACTTTAAGGTTTATAGCACACTTTCATATGCAATATGTCAATGCCAATTTCATTAAACTGTCACAACCAACTGAACTATTAGTGACTTCAAGTATGAGTTCCTAGAGACTTTCTGAATCATTCAGCTTGAAAATTTTATTGCATAGAACAGGAAGCTGATGTAGACAATGTTGACATATCCAAGTTCACAAAGCTAGCCAATGACAAATTTGAGACTCCAGTTAAGAGTTTTTGACTTTTGTCTCACTACTGTTTGTGATTTCCAGTCTGTAGATGAAAAAAGTTGATATCTTGGGGAAACTGTAACTTGTCAAACACCTTCACATCAAGAGTAGAGAACAAAGGAATTTTGTTTTAAAAGTATCCTTTTTACTTTCCATAATAGTGGTAATATATAACCAGCCCTTATATCACTGGAGATGTTTCTTGCACTGCTAAAAATGGAAAAAAAAAAAAAAACGTGTTTTTTTCTGATATGTTGCCTTCAAAGCTCAAAATGTCTAACTGAATCTTCTGCTTGGGCAACCATAAGTATTTAATTTGTGCTGTCATATATATTTGTTTGGACTTGTGAACTTGTGACCATATAACTGTTATTCCATTTAATATGCTAATGTTTTATCTCACTAAACTGAGTTCTACAAGGACAAGGGCAGATTGTTAGATTTGTTTCACACATCATGCCTCAATCCTCAGCATCACTTCCGAAGTACCTCTGGAGTAGTCTGCAAAAACGAATTTCAAATCAGCTTGGGACAAACGTGGATCCTAGCACATAAATCCAATAGACTAATAGGAAAGAGGAGTGAGGCAAGGATGCAGGGAAGTGAGGTAAAATGTTTAAGATGTGATATGCATATGGGCCAATTCTCCAAAATGAATATAATCTTTATGTATTGCAAACATTTACTACTAATAAAATAATACAGGAAAGTAAGTAGATTCATTGGAGTTTAAAACTCACAATTTTGCCTGTAACCATTCACTCTCATTGATTGATGTACTATTAAGAACACTGCATAATAAGATATCACAGGATCTAATGACTTAAAAAAATATTTTTGGCAATTGCTACTATTGGATTAGTTCAACTGAACTTATGCAGGAATGTATTTACAGATAATCATACACAGGACCACTCAGTTTTTTGAAAAACTGTTCACTATTAGAAATATTGCAGTTTCCATATTAATTTCAATCCTGATTTATGAATTGGAATTTGTATTTTCATGAAGTCTAACTTAGACACCCTATCAAGTGTTACACAAGCTGAACTGGAGATTATCTTCACTTCTTTTCTCTTTTAATTATATGGGAACCTGAATACAAATAAGATCATAACAACTTTTAAAAGCTTTCTGTTGTGAAATAATTGTAGATTTGCATGCAGTATTGAGACATAATTCTGAAGATTTCCGAATGTGCTGCATCAAGGTTTACCCTATAGTCACATCATACGTTTCTATACTATGATTACAACGAGTAAACTGATGCTAGTGCAACCCTTTTACTGTATTTTGCCTTCAGTAGTTTTGCATGCTCTGTGTTATAATTCCATGCAGTTCCATTATGCGTGTAGGTTCATGTGACTACCGCCACCATATTCAAGGTCCAGAACAGTGCCAATACTAAAAGGATTATCAGTGTTAATGTGGCACAGTTATCATCTTGTCATGTCCCTTGCCGCTTGACGAGCACTAAATTCTTCCTGTCATAAATTTTTCATTTAAGAATGTTATACACCATCATATATTGTGTCATCTGAGAGTGTCCTTCTCTTCCACTCGCTGAAGACCTAATCAAGTTGTTTCAAGTATGTGTAACTCGCTTCTCTTTTGAGAAGTAATATTTTATAACATGATATGTCACAGTTTGTGTAAACATTCATCTACTGAAGGGCTATTTGCAGATTTTGGCTTACAAATGACGCTACTATGAGTATTTGTCTACAGGTTTTTGCATAAATATACTTTGTCATATCTTTAGGATAAATACACAATAGCACAGCTTTTGGTGATATAGTAAATGCATATTTACTTTTATGAGAACTGCTGTAATATTGCAGAGCACAGCTGCTCTATCTTATACTCCATTAACAATGTAGAAGAGATCCACACAAGATCTATGCTCTTGCCAAAATTTGTTGTGATTTTTATGTTAGTCATTCTAGTAGGCAAATACTGGTATACCATTTTCATTTTAGTTTGCATTTCCCTGATGCTTCATGATATTTATTGTCTTTTATGTTTTTATTTGACACATCTATATCCCTTACAAATGTATATAGCTTGTCTTTTCATTTTCTTCTTGTAAGCTTTTTATAACAAATATTATTAATTTTACTTAAGCTCTATTTATCAAAATTTTCTTTTTTGGGTCATGGTTTGGTGTTAAGAATTTTTTGCCTACCTCGAGATCTCAAAATTTTTCTCCTATATTGTTCGAAAAGTATAACAGCTTTAAATTTTACAGGAAATCTATGATGTATTTTGAATTTGTTCTCATATGAAGTATATGGTTTCAATCTTTTTTTTTAAAGATGTCCAAATGTTCCAGTATCATTTGTGGCAAAAATCTGTATTTCCTCCACTGAATTTCTTTTAAATTGGTCTATTTCTAGTTCTTGTGTTTATTCTGTTAATCTGTGTGTCTGTCATGCCGCCATTACCACCCAGTCTTGATTCTTAGTTGGTTTTAATATCAACTATAGTGGTTCCTTCCAAAATAGTTTTAGCTAAATTAAAGACTTCATACCTTTCCATATAAACTTTGTAATAAACTTGTCTGCAACCTTAAAATATTTGCTGGGGCTTGAATAGGAATTGCATTAAATCTACCGGTCCATTTGGGGAAAATTGGTAATTGTAATGGCTAAGTGTTTTGAATTATGAACATCGTAAGTCTTTCCATTTACTGAAGTCTTCTTAGGTTTCATGCATCAATGTTTTATAGTTTTCAACATCAAACTCTTATACACATTTTATGAGACTTGTGCTTACATATTTCATTTTCTTTGGAACAATTGTAAATGTCATTGTGTTTTAAATTCAGTTTCCACATGTTCCTTTCTGTTATATTTCAATGCAATTGATTATTGTATGATGATTTACAAAATGAAATTCAGAATTCATACTTATTTTAAATATGCGAATGTTCTGATGACACAAATATTAACTTTTTTGGTGCTGGGAATTCATTGCAGAGCCTTGCTTATATTTGGCAAGGGATCTACCACTGAGCTACAATCTCAGTTCTTTTCTATTTTGTGACAAAGCTACTTAAATGATCTAGGCTGGCCTATGCCATTGTTCTTCCACGTTCTCCTCTGCAGAATGTAAGACTATAGATATTCTCCACTATGCCCAGCAAATTTTACCTGCTTAAATTCATCTTGTCCCACTGCAACTTGACAAAATCAAGTTATTGAATTAACTTCTAAAAAATGAGGGGCTCATAAAGATTAATAAGTGTATTACAGTATAGGTTTAATTAATTTTTTCTGTCTCTCTTTTAAGTTACTATTAGCATGTTTTTGTGATGCCAACTATTATATTCCTTTTGGGGACTTGGCACATAAAATCATTGCATCATGAACATTTTTACCTCCCCTTCTGCTACACGACTTCTTGTCTCCTCCCACCCATTATTTTTCATAGCTCCACAAATTCTACCCCATTGCTCTTCTTTCTTTAAAACTTCAGACCAACATAGTTTGTATTAATCAGATACTTTATTGAATATGCAGAGGTTGACAATTTATTCTACCAATCTTGTACGACCAATAGCATACGTTTTAATGAAACCTTTGTTACTTGTATGTATGCTTATTTTTTACTGAAAGTTTTACTCTTTGCTGTATTTTATTTCTGCTAACCATTTCTAGAAAGGACTAAAAAATACAATTGTTTATAATTACTGTGGTTCACTTAATATTTCTAACTTCTGTCTTGTAGGGCTCTTGATAGCAAGATTTTAATCTTCTTCTCTAAAGTTGAATATGGTCTCCCAATTTGATTTGGTCAATGAAAGTGTTATGTCACTTCTGAATGAAAATTTTAAGAGCACAGGATTTTCCCCCTTCCCTGTATCTCTACCCTAAGAATAATGGGAGCATGCATTGTAAGGAAGCCTACTTTTCTATGGGACTTAAATGAGCAAAGTTCCCAGGAGACTTATTTTGATTATCCAGAGTGAGTGCCAAAGGTATGTTTAGAGATGTGGAGTTTGTTTATTTTTGTACCATAACTAGCCAATCCGGACTATTATTGAGAATTCAAACAATTCCGTTTCCTAGAAGCTTATGAAAACCAGATAAATAAACACAGAAAGTACCTATAGGATTTTGGAAACAGGAACTTGGAAACACAATGAATAGAAATAGAGTTGCGGGGGGTTTTGTTGTTATTTTGGGGCTGGGAATTGAACTTTGAGTATTGTACATGCCAGCCATGTGTTCTGCCACTAAAACACATTCACAGAGCTAGAAGCAGGTACTTTTACAGCTCACTGTATTATTTGAGCTATGCTGTTATTTTCCACGTATGCCTTGCAATTATTCGTAGCAAAGGAAAATAACACAGTGTTCATTGTTTGGACTTGCTGTTACATTTGAATAGTAATTTTTATAGAAGTAATTTCCTTTTAAATGATTTTCAGATATCTATGGAAGCTTTTTATATGATTATTTTCTCAAAGGATTGCTTTTCTACATATATAGTAAAGGTCATTGGAAAAATCAGATTTTAACTAGTCATTGTGGTGCATAACCCTAGATATGGAAGGCTGAGGCAAGAGGATGACAACATCAAAGCAAGCCTGGCCAACTTAGTGAGTTGTCAGTGTATAGGATTATAGCAGATATCTAAAAGATGAGAGACTTGACTTTCTAGATTCAAAGTTATATGTCCTATAAGGACCATGAATAAGTCACATGAGAAAAGTATACAACATTTCTGCTAGAAGACTTGTTTCTCAGACTTTAAGTGTATTCTCCATATTTTACCAAGATTTTTCAAAAGCTTATTAACAAAAAGTTGTCATCTAAACAAACTAAAGACAGAATATATTCAAGTTTTAAGTGATTCACAGGCAACTGAAATATGGTAGAACAACTGAAATATGGTAGAACAAAAACTGCCTCTCTAGGAGTGCTACTTGTATGGGGGCTTGTGGGTTAGCTCAGTGGTTTAAGTGCCTGTAAGGGAAATCCAGTCAGGCACAGGGGTTGGCAGTTTGATCCCCAGACCTGCCCTCAAGGCAGCCTGAGGCTGTTAAAAACAAAACAAGATAAATAAATACATAAATAAATACAAAATATCTTTCTCTAGGAATGCTACTTCTAAAGAATGTTTAAATCTTTTTATCAAACTGTATTGCTTTAGTAACATACTATATGACCTCAAGGTATCTCCAGGTCCCTCAAACTACCATAAACTTCCTAACATATACCACTTTAATCCTAGAGGAAAGGAACACAGCAAACACCTTTTTGGTGACTATATTGTGTTATATATGGTCTTAATCGCAATTTTTACCTCTCTTTAGGAAAGTAGCATGATGTATTCAAAAGAATCAAGGCTTTGGATTCAGTACACTTAACATGGGATTTCAAAAATCACATAACCATTATATGTCTATCTTCTGTTACATAAAAAAGGGAGAGTGGCAATATTGCTGTGATATTCTATTGTCTAATGTATGTGCAATATTTGCCATACGATAAGTGCACAAGAATTATTTCCCACCTTAATCCACTTCATCCAATGTGAAAGCTATGGTCTCAACAGAGTTCTTTATAGCTACTCAAGCTCTAGTTTTACGAGAATGGGGATACAAGTAGGATAACCAGCCACTTTCCCTTCTTGCTCTCCAATGTAGGAATGAATCAAAGAATAAAGTGAAAACATACCATCAAATGAAAAAGTAATAAAACTCTTACTGTTTCAAGAAGAAAGTCACTCTCCATCAGAGCTAAGTAGCAGATATTATCTTTGTGCCTCAAAAATGTCATACAATGTCAGATGAAAACCTGAGGATAGGATCTTCTCCAGCTTCATGGCACATGATCTAAAAAACAACACGCTAGACAGAATAAAAGTATAAGAAGCCAGCTGGATATTCTCAGTTTTCAATTTCTTATTCTTTAAATATTCAAAGAGGAACAATACGGAGGTGATAACCCAGGGAGTAGAAGCAGGCACTAGATTCCTGAAAGCAAGGATGGCAAAGTGCTGGTTCATGAGATGAGGACTAGGGCCATGGAGATAGTTCAGCAGTCTAAGTGCCTGCCTACTCAAGCACAAGGACCGGAGCTCAATCTCAGGCATACTTGTTGTGCTGGACCTCCCTTGGGAGCTGCACTGGCTACCAAGACCAGGTGTGGTGGCATACACCTATAATCACAGTGTTGTGGAGGCTGAGACAAGATGATCACAATGAGTCTGTGCCTCACTGTGAGACGCTGAACCAAACACATATAATTAACTCAAACAAATAAGCAAACAAACAAACAGGAAAAGAAGGCTGGCCAGATAGTTCAGTGGAGTAAAGCATCTGTTTAGGCAGGTGCAGGGACTGGTGTTCGATTCCTGGTGTGCCCTACTGGCCCTATCCCCAGGGCAAGCTGAGATGGCAGCTGAAACTGGGGGTGTTGCCACACACCTGTAATACCAGTGCTTAGGAGGCTAAAAACAGGAGGATCACTACAAGTTTTATCTGTGTAGTGAAACCATGGAGACCAGTGGTTCTCAACCTTTCTAATGCAATGACCCCGCAATACAGTTTCTCATGTTGTGGTGATCCCAAACCAAAAATTAATTTTGGTGGCTACTTCAGATGACTAATTCCTATAAATAACATTTCACCATGGCATAGCATGGGTTTAAACATGTATTTTCCGATGGCTTTACGTGACCCTTGTGTTTTGGTGGTTTGACCCCGACCAGGGTTGCGACCCACAGGTTGAGAACCACTGAGTAGAGCCTGTACTAAATATACAAAAATTGGGGGCTGGTGAGATGGCTCAGCGGTCTGAAACACCTGCTTAGGGAAGCTTAGGCAATCGCAGAGACCACGGTTTGATCCCTGTGCCAGCCCCCTTCCCAAGGCAGGCTGAGCTGGCCATAATATTAAAAATAAATGAATAAATACACAAAAAACTTTAAAAAGCTGAGGAGAATGAACCTGTCCAGATGATTTTCCTCAATTAAACAGGATTTTCCCCTATCACATTTGAATTGCATCTAAATAATTAGTAACTTTTGTTACTGGGAGAGGTGATATAAATATGTTGTATTCCAGCTCCACTTGAAACGTATATGTGCTGAAAATAATCCACCTACATCTGTGCATGGTAACAGGTGGAAGCAAAGTAACATCTGCTGCTTTTATGCAGCCTAAGTACTCACCAATAGCCACAGCCTCATCATTTCCTACTGTATCACATTTGTTACCCTCAGGCCTCTTTTACTCATGGATATTACCTTACTATTCCTAAGACATTTTAGTTTGAGCAATGGTGTACAGTAAAAACTGTTACTAATCTGGATCTCTAGTGAGAAATGAAAAATTAATTTATAGCAATTTCCAGTTTCTGTTGTGGGAATAGGTCCATCAAGGCCAATTTCAAACTAGCAATATGTTGTCAATGTGGAGTCAGGAAAAGCTATGTATAACTTCTTTACAAGCTGATGAGAACTTGTAAGAACATCACTGACTTCAATTCATTCAAAAAGCTTTCATAAGCTAATAGAGTGGCCAGGAACATAAGCCAGGAATTTTTATTCCTGAGTTTAAAGTCAGAAATCATGTATTATATTAATTATTATGGCTGTCCTACTGACGTGTTTTGAAACTGTCTCACTGTTATTTCTTAATAAAGTAATAAAAAATTAAAAATAAAGAATTTTCTAAAAACAAAAACAAAACAAAAAAAAATCAACCAGGAAGAGTCAGACTGAACACCTTACATGGAACACATTATTAGATCAACACTATATTTTTGTTCTCTGATTCCTTTTTTAGCCACAGGTTAACTATGTAGCCTGCAGGGATGGCTAAACTGGGAAAGAGGAGTGGGCTTATGAAAGGTTGCTGGTAGACTGATGACAGCAGAAGATAACATACAGGACCTCTGATGGTACTGCTAAGTTCCTCCTATCCACTGACTGCTGGAGGCTTTCTTTCTTCATGAGAAAAAGAATAAAAGAGGAAATAGATGATTAGGGAACTACCTAATTAGAAAATAAGGTCAGGGGCCCAGCGGGATGGCTCAGTGGTCTAAAGTGCCTGCTTGGGAAAGCTTGGGCGGCTTCAGGGACCGCGGTTTGATCCATGGCACCACGTGCTGCGCCAGCCCTGCCCTCAGGACGGGCTGAGCCGGCCATAAAAATGAATGAATAAAAACAAACAAAGGTTCTGAAACAAGAAAAAATAAATAAATAAATAAATAAAATAGTAAAAAGAAAATAAGGTCAAAGAGAAATGAAAATAGACCAAGTATAATATGCAGAAATTTTCCACACTAACAATGTAAGGATGCTAACAGCAAGTACAGAGGCAGACTTAACCATAAACATAATGCTCCACTGGTAAATCCTGGAAAATATCTGATTAGCACAGAGCAGTACCTTAGAAGTTGAAAACTTTAAACCACTTAAATACAAAATTAATTATATTACCCATGGAGAAATTGAAGCATTCAGAGTTGGGTGGGTAAAAGGTACAAGTAGCCTTAGAAGCTAGATTTTCTGCCAAGTAGATTTGTGGTCTGGAGCTTTTCTTCAGCCTCTCAAAGAGTTAAAAATTGAAAAATTCAGTCCACCACCGAGTTGTGTTGCCAAACCAGCAACATGAATAATATTTCATGACTGAATCGACTGTCTGTTTAGGCATCATGTAGACACAGTCAAACACCCATCTCCAGTTTTCTCTGGATGATTTAAAAACTTAGCAGAGAATCTGCATGTCCAGGGAATTTTGCCAAGAAAATCTAAAAATCTAAACAGTCACTCTCACACTGGTCTTATAACCAAGTGTCCAATTCTTTCTTACCCCTCTTTCATATTAGAAAAAATATAATGTTCTTGCTACCAGACAAGTAACATCAGAACTGAAAGTATCTTTGAACTGTGAATCAGAACTCTTGGCTCTAGTCCTGTTTGTGCTTTGAACAGGTCATATCCCAACCTCTTGCTCCCTGTGGGCCTCAGTTTTCTCATCTGTAAAATATAAAATTTGAACTCTCAGATTCTTTTAAGTGTGGCAGTCTTCAATTATAAAATAATATTCCAGGTGTCCAGTGATTCAGCCTCCTGGACCCTTCCATTCTGTGTTGCCTTAGCCACAGGACATTGTGGAACCCAAATGCCAGAGACACAGTTGTGGTTCCTATAGCTTGCAAGACATAGGGTTATTTTTCACAGACAGACTGGAACTTCTATTCTTACTATGATCTTATTCTCTCCAATCTTTAGTTTTTCTTGATACCCTCTTAAGTAATAGAAGCTGCCTGAAATTGGAAAATAAAAAGAAAAAAAGCCTCAAAGAATCATATCTTTAAAAATAAAAAAAAGTCTAAACACAAATGACCCTTTTCCTAGATTATAGGTTTCATCCTTATTCCTTAACTGGCTCTTGTGAAATCAGAGACAAAGACTTGAGAACAATCAGACAAAGAGAAATATCAAACTAAAAGTTTGGATTTATTTAATTTTATTATTTTCAAATCCACCAGGATTGGAAGGGGGAAGGAGTTAAAAGAACACAGAAAAACCCACTCCCGGATACAAAGTCAATGTGCTAAACCATATTTTGCTGTCACTTAAAGTTCAGCTTTCTCTAATATTAATGGAACTGAAGGCAAACAAGAGTTCCTTTTATGTTCTCTGCCCCAGCTCCCTGTTTGCTAAGTCCTGTGCAAACTTGCAGCAGTTTCCAAGCACATGGCTGTGAAATTATCAGGGTTGGAGAAATGCCAGAACAAACCAATTTATTGGGGTCTCAAAATTAACTAAAACCTAGAAAGCTTGATTAATTGTGGCACAACACAGCAAGAAGCATTCAGAAGGCAAGCAATCAGACCACAGTGCACACCCCAAAGCCTATGCTCTGCTTCTGTCCTGCTGTTCATGTGAAGAAGAGTTCCTTCTCTGGACAGGGCTGTGTTGCTCTTACCAGTTATACATACAGCACAAAATGTTGTTTCTGAGTCCAGCAGGGAAAATGATAGTTAGTGGGTCTTAGCTACCCATATAATCAGCCAATCCTGTAATAGTAGTTCTTGGGATTAATTTCATTTAATTTAATTACCATCTTTATGCTGCCCATTTGACAAGATCTACGTTTTTCAAAACAGCCTTGGCTAAATATAGCTTTGGAGAGTCCTTGTGGAGATCCAGTACTTCTGTGGTTTCTAGAAACACCTTATCATAGGAGACAAGAAGAAGGAGAGTGACCATGCAGCAAAATCTCAGGGTTATAAAAGATGGTGTTAGTTTTTAAAATATATTATCATTGCCCCACAGATCAGAGCTGTTCCCTTCAGATTTGATTCACGAGAATACTAGATTAATCTATTTCAAAATAAGACACCTCATCTGAAGGCACTAAGTATAATTTCTAACTTTCCCAACTTTTTGATTATCACAGCCCCCGAAAGCACAGACAGAAGCAGCAAGAATTCTCAACTGGGAAAACACGGTATTTCCACAAATTGCTCACTTATTAGCAAAGACCTTAAGCTGCTGCTCTGTTGTCTTAGAATCCTGCCAGTGGCACAGTTTTCTGCCAGGTTGAGTTTCTTGAGTGACAGGCAGTTCCAGATGGTTTCCTTTGTCAGCTGAGGCCTAAAAACTTCTCTACCTACACATAACGCTAGTATTTCACAGGCTCCTCTTATGTAGTTGCACCACTGATACAGCAACGAAATACCTTCCAGCTACTGGAAATTGCTGCTGCCCCAGCCCTGCACAACCACCCCTTGCAGCAACCACTGTTCTGCCGGTTGCCTTGTGTTCTTTCCAACAATCTGCAAAGAAAATACTATTGATAAGCATAACAGAAGTCATTCAAGTTCTATGTTCCATTGGACCTCTAGGAACCTTTTCTACTTAGTCATACCTATGCTGGACCAGAAGTTAATTATTTTCAATATCACTCCTGAGTACATTACAAGATATCTTCATGATTGTTGGTATTGCGGAGACAGTTACTGAAAAAAGCACCCTGTGATCTTCATAGGGAAAACAACCAACCATCTTTTTCAGTCCTGAGGGTAACCCTGATGCCATAGGCATGATCAATTACAGCAGGCTGCCAGAGTGGGAAAGAAAAATATTTGCTATGAGGTCTGGCACAAAGTGGATGTGCATAGAAGGCAGCTGTATTTCTTTTGGATGTAGATTTGTCTGTTGCATTCTACAGCATTATTTCATAGGCATAGGTTATCATCTGCAGATGCAAATGGACCTCTTATACTCTCCTAGAGTCGTAATCACTGTGGGCTTTGTAGTAGTCTTAAGTATGGAAGAAAGAGTGGTAAAGGAACACAAAACTAAAGGGATGCTTTTCACAATTCTGCCCCAGAAGTGTGTGTCATGAATTAGAAAGATCTTATGAATACACTTCAGAAGACCCAGCCACCAACATGGGTGTTATCATTAGCAGTATGTCCTTGGACAATCTTCATATTTCTGAGCCTAGACATTTCATCTATTCAAATGACAACTCAGTTCACTGAAAGGAATTCTTTCCACGTGCAGGCTTCTATGTAGCTTTCCTTATTGTTAATTAATTAGAATAATAACTAGTGTTTATTAGGTACTCAATGTGCGTCAGGATGAGGTCATGTACTTTTGTGTGTACTCTTTCTTGGAGACCTCACAATATCCCTATGAGATGGGAAATATTATTGCTATCTCATCTTTTACTGTTGAGGAAGATCACATGGTTTGTAAGGCATGCAACTAAGACTCAAACCCATGTTTGTATGAATCTATAATCTGGGCTTTTATTCTCTTTCTATACTATCCATTCTGTGTTTTCATGTGTTTAAAACTGGAGGGCATACGCATATACCTGCATTAACTGTGCCCTATGACTTTTACTTCTTTATATACTATTCTGCTGATGAATTCCCTAGTTCTTCTATCACAAGATTGTGAGCTCACAAGACTTCTCTCTGATTACCATGTTGCATTTTCCCTACTTCTCAATTTCCAAGATGTTTCATAGGCAAATGAATAGAATATGCAGGCTTCCAAAAACTATAAGCATACTTCTAAAAAAATAAACAGATTCACCTTTTCTATTTTGATGTTGCTTAAGAAGAAAGCTGTCTAATTACATTCATGACTCTAGAAACTGTCCTCAAGCAGGGAAAGCCAAGCCAATAATATTTAGAAAAATAAAAAAAAATGATTGTATTTAGCTCTTCAGAGGAATCCTGCTGGATTTTCGTGGTCAGATATTAATGTCTCAGCTCCTCATGTCGTTGAGTGACAGGTTATAGATTTGGTTAAATGACTCTCTCTAAACCAAATTTGCCTATAAATTTTTTAGGAAAAAATAAATGTTACATTTATATTAATAGTTATTGACCAAAAAATACTATTTTCACCCGGTGCATTTAAGACCCAAGGAATCCCATTTGAATGCTGGAGTTCAATGAAAGTATAGATTTAATCTATTTCTTTTGTACTATATAATATGAGGAAACAGGAAACCAGAGAAGGAAAGAGATGTGTCTAAGCTCACATAGTCAGTTCTTGGTAGCGTTAGAACTTCATCTGGCTTCCAGCTAACATTCATGTTTTATACAAATAAGACAATTACTCCCAGATTTCTTCTTCATGTAGGCAGTCATGGGACAAGCACTGAGCTAATCTTTTTATTTTACTCTACTATTTTCATATTCCCAAAGCCAATGAGGCTGGCTGGCAGCTTATTAATGTAGGAGTTTCATATCTCAATTGTGTAAGAATTAAAATTATGTGACAAAACTACACTAATAAAATCATCCTGGCACTGGCAGAAAAAAGCATATCTGAGTGTCAAAGAAACAGACTCGAAGGTGTAAACAAAACTACACTCAGTCGCCTTACTTTGACAAAGGAGTCAAATATATTCACTGGAAGAATGAAACTCTCTTCAACAAATGGTGCTGGAAAAACTGTCTTTGCATATGCCAAAAGAACTCAGACGGGAAAGAAAAGAAGAAGGAAAGGGAAACACACACGCAAGAGCCAGGAAAATTGTACTATTAATTCCTATCTGTTCATTGAAAGGAAAGTTAATGCTTATATTACTTGATCAGATTTGTGTGCCTGTAACTGATAATCAGAGAAACTACTTTGAAAATAATATGAAATATAGTATGGGCTAGGGACATAGCTCAGTGGAATAAGTGCTTGCCAAGTGCAAGGTGCTGAGTTCAATCCTTTGTACCACTATATATATATATATATATATATATATATATATATATATATATCACTGTTAATTTCCTAAAAAGATAAATGTAACTTAAAACTTCTATAGCCAAACTCCAACATTATATTTTTATCATATGATAATATTCTATCAATTTATCCATCCATCATCTATCTATTTATCTATCTTTCTATCTTTCCACCTGTCTTTATATTTATCACCTAGTTATATTCTCTGACTTCTGTTATATCCTTTAAGGCTATTCATAGATTATTTTACTCATGTTTGGTCATTTTGGGTCCCTTCTATTCTCCAGAATTGTGAACATGCCCTATACATTTCTTTGAGTTTTTTCTGTAATGGGGTTGAAATAATAAGGGAGAGAGATGCTTGCATCTGCTTGTGTGTACCACATATCTACTTGTATGTATCATGTCTCATCTGATCTTTAGCTGTAAGAATTCAAGTAGGTCACTGTTGTCCTTTTTTCTCCATCACAGGCTTCTGCAGGTCAAATTTTCTCTCAGACAATTCTAAACCTCTCAAGAAATGCGACCTTAGAACCAGATCAAGCCTAATGGTGGCATATAACTCACACATTTACTCCATGACCAGAACACAGCCTTCCCCGTAGACCCAGAACAAATTTGACTGCAGCGTGTGCGTGTGAACATTACTCTCTGTGACTGGACCAGTGCCTCCTGTCCAGACCCAGGCCAGGCCAGGCAGCAGCGTGTGAGTGAGACCTTTGCTTCTTTGATAGCACAACCCCTCCAGACTCACCCCATGGTTTACAGCAGGGAAAAGCTGAGCACAGCAGCCAAATCCAAGCTAGGCGCATCTGGATGAGTTCAACCTTGGTAGATCTGGACCTGGTAAGCTGAGTCACTTTGCGAGACTCGGAATTATGAGAGCATCTTTTCTCTTTTTCTCTTGATATGCAGAGGAGGCAACAGGTAACTGGGTGAGCTAGTCAAACTTGAAGGCCCCAGGTACATTAAGAGGAGACGATCAGGCAGAGCTTAGAGGAACGAAGTCAAATAGAAATTTCCAATTTAATGTCTGCTTAGCTACAAAGACATAACGTTTGCTCATACTATGTAAAATAGAAACTATTAGTTACAAAAATTTGTCAACTATTAAATATCACTACCCATAATTAGCGTTCCTAGCAATAGTTCTGAAAATACAAAACTATAACTGCCTTAACCATGTAATCACTCTTGGGTAAGATTTTTGATAGGGGCTAAGGGTACAAATGTACCAAAGCTCTACACCGAAGTTAAGAGGACAGTACTATACAAAATGAAAAAGAGAATGAGCAAAATGCAGACGCAGGCCCCAAGTCCACCAAGAAAAAATGAGGGACTCGCTAGCTTAGAAGAAAATGGTAATCACACAGCTCAAATCTCTGAATTAAAAGTACCTGAAGTTTACAAAAAACTGTAGTAAGGTATAGAGGAAATCAGATCAGAAGTAACTTGCAAAGTATAAAAAAAAGGATAACTATAACAAAACAATTAATAAATGATTTAAAAGAAGATATTGATGAAAAATTAGAAGAAAATGATCGAATCCTTGAGTGAGCAATACAGGAAAGAAATAGATCTCATGAAGCAGATTCAAAGAGATATACAAGATAATATAATCTCAGTCACAAATTGGCAACACCATATGAATGAAAGTGAAGATAGAGTTTCAGATCTTGAAGACACAGTCTCAACTATTGAAATGGAAAGAAAAGATCTCTTAAAAACAACTAGGACACAGGAAAAAATAATTCAACATTTGCAAGACAATGAAAAGATAAACTACAGAAGATTAATAGGCATCAATAAAAAAGGAGTCAATAAAAATGATATAAAAAGTGTATGTGCAGAAGTAATACCAGAAAACTTTCCAAATATGAGAAAACAATCTGACATCGAGGTACCTGAAGCATACAGAAATCCAAATAATATAAATTCATCTAGAAACACACCCAGAAAATATAATAGTCAAGATTCCAGAAATATATCAAAGGAAAATCAACATGCTAAAACTCATTAGAGAAAAGAAACAGATTACATATAAAGTAAAATACATAAGAATAATAGCAGAATTCTCTTTACAAATTATGTATTCAAAAAGAACATGTATCAGAGTACTTTCAGTCCTCCATGAAACCAAACTCTAGCCCACACTGCTATACCCTGCAAAAATTTCTTTCAAATTTGATGGAGAGATAAGATACTTCCATGACAAAGAACAACTAGAGAATTTTATGATGATAAAGCCAACCATAAATACACTACTAAAAGATATTCTAGAGAGGGACCAAAATGATCAGAACTCCATGAAAGCCGGGCGTGGTGGCGCACGCCTGTAATCCCAGCACTTGGGAGGCTGAGGCAGGAGGATCGATGCGAGTTCGAGACCAGCCTCGGCTACAAAAGTGAGCTCAAGGCCAGCCTCAACTGCATAGCGAGACCCTGTCTCAATAAGACAAAAAAAAAAAAAAAAAAAAAAAAAAAAAAAAAAAAAAAAAAAAAAAAAAAAAAAAAAAAAAAAAAAAAAAAAAAAAAAAAAAAAAAAAAAAAAAAAAAAAAAAAAAAAGAACTCCATGAATGCACATGGAAAGAACGCACCAAATAGGGCAACTAATTAAATATAAGAGAAAAATAGGTCAACAATAGCAAGTAAATGACATGTTAACCATAAGTCTTAATTATAACCGTCAATGTAAATGGACTTATTCACCAATTAAAAGAAACAGCCTGGCTCAGTGCATTGGGAAGCAAAATCAAACAATATCTTGTATAGAAGAAAGACACATAACTCATAAAGAAATTCATAGGCTTAAAGTTAATGATAGAATGTAACACTACATGCCCCAGCACCTCAGAAAAAATCAGGGTAGCAATACTACTTGAAGACAGCCTCAACTTCAAATCAAGAGTGACCAAACAAAGTAAAGAACGCCAGCCGGGTGTGGTGGCTCACGCCTGTAATCCCAGCATTCGGGAGGCTGAGGCAGAAGGATCGGTGCGAGTTCGAGACCAGCCTGGGCTACAAAAGTGAGCTCAAGGCCAGCCTGAACTGCATAGTGAGACTCTGTCTCAAAAAAGACAAAAAAAAAAAAAACAAAGTAAAGAACGCCAACACACACTGGTTAGGGGAAAAATTCAAGAGGAAGAAGTAATATTTATAAATATGTATAAAGCCAATACAGTAGGACCCAGCTATATAAGACAAATCATAATGCACATGAAAAACCTAATATCCAATACAACCATCATAACAGGAGACCTTAATAACCCCTTATCTGAAAAAGATAGGACAAGCAGAAAAAAATTAGCAAAGAAGTAGCTTATCTGAATCAAAACTTGGAACAAATGGACTTAGTGACATATATAAAGTGTTCTACCCAGCTACTTCTGAATACACACTTTTTAAGTTGCACATTCACATACTGGTCCATAAGTAATACTTAAGTATATACAAATAAACATAAATTATCCCATGCATATTATCAACCACAGTGCAATAAAAATGCAAGTAAATGACAATAGAAACCACAAAAACCTGATAAACAGATGGAAATTAAACAATATCCTCCTTGGCAACCAATGGGTTATGATGAAATCAAACAAGAAGTTAAACAATGTATACAATGTAATAAAAATTCAAACACAAACTACTGGAATTTATGGGATGAAATGAAAGCAGTTTTCCGAGGGAAATTTATAGCTGTGAACTTGCACATTAAAGAAACAGAATGGGAACAAATAAATAATCTAATGCTGCACATTGATGGTCAAAAAAAAAGAAAAACAACCCAAACCCAAAGCCCAGAGATTGGAGGATATTATAAAGATTAGAGCAGAAATCAACTCAATAGAGAGGAAAAAAACAGTACAATGAATTAATGAATCAAAAAGGTGGTTCTTTGAAAGATTAAATAAAATTGATGAGCCCCTAGCTAACCTTATCAAAAAGGTGGAAGAAAAACCTCAAATTCAAGCAATAAGGGATTTAAAGAGTAAAATTACCACTGACTCAGTGGAGATTCAAAAGATCATAAATAACTACTTTGAGAATCTTTACTCACAAAATTAAAGACACAGGAAAAAATGGACAGATTCCTAGAAAAGTACACTTTAACAAAGCTGAATCAAGAAAATATAAGAACTCTCAATAACCCAATAAAATCTAATGAAATACAAAGTGTAATAATAGTAAAAACCCAACAAGGAAAAGTCTAGATCCTCATGGATTTACCACTAATATCTACAAGAAATTTACAAAGCTATAATCCCAATACTCATCAAACTCTTCAATGAAATTGAACAGGAAACAATCCTCCCTAAATCATTCCTGAAGGCAAGTATTATACGGATACCAAAACTGGAGAAAGATGCAACTAAAAAAGAGAACTACATGCCAACCTCTCTCATGAACACAGACGAAAAAAGTCCTCAATAAATGGGGAAGTGTTCCTTCAAGTATGCTTCGGTTTTGGTTAAACTGAAAGCTGAGCATCAATGTGTTATCACCATTGATATTTCCCTATGGAAAATTGAGACCAGCAAGTATTATGTGACCATCACTGATGTGCATGAACACAAAGACTTCATCAAAAATGTGATTTCAGACACATCTCAGGCTGACTGTGCTGTCCTGATTGTTGCTGCTGTTGTTTGTGAATTCAAAGCTGGTATCTCCAAGAACAGGCAGACCCGTGAGCATCCCCTTCTGACTTACACACTCAGTGTGAAACAACTAATCAATTTTGTTAACAAAATGGATTCCACAGAACCATCATACAACCAGCAGACATATGAGGAAATTGTTAAGGAAGTCAGCAACTATGTTGAGAAAATTGGCGACAAGCTTGGCACTGTAGCTTTTGTGCCAATTTCTGGTTGGAATGGTGACAACATACTGAAGCCAAGTGCCAACATGCCTTGGTTCAAAGGATGGAAGCTCACCTATAAAGATTCAAATGCCAGCAGAAGCACACTGCTTGAAACTTTGTATGGCATTCTTCCACCCATTCAGCCAACTGACAAGCTTTTGTGATTGCCACTGCAGGAGGTGTACAAAATTTATGGTATTAGCACTATCCCTCTGCGCCAAATGGAGAATGGTGTTCTCAAACTTGGCATGGTGGTCAGCTTTCCTCCAGTCAATACTACAACTAAAGTCAAGTCTATTGAAAAGCATCCTGAAGCTTTGAGTGCAGCTCTTCCTGGGGACAATATGGGCTTTAACATCAAGAACGTGTCTGTCAAAGATGTTCAATGTAGCAATGTTGCTGGTGACAGCAAAAATGACTCACCAATGGAAACAGCTGGTTTCACTGCTCAGGAGATTGTACTGAACCATCTTGGCCAGATCAGTTCTTGCTATACCTCTGTCCTGGATTGTCATACAGCTCAAAGTGCTTGTAAGTTTGTGGAGCTGAAGGAAAAGGTTGATCATTGGTCTGGTGTGAATCTAGGAGATAGGCCCAGGTTTTTTAAATCTGGTGATGCTATTGTAGACATGATTTGAGGCAAGCACATGTGTGTGGAGAGCTTCTCTGACTATCCACCTCAGGGTCATTGTGTTGTTCATGATATGACACAGACAGTTGCTGTGGGTATCATCCAAGCTGTGGGCAAGAAGGTTGCTGGAGCTGGTAAGGTCACCATGTCTAACCAGAAACCTCAGAAGACTAAATGAATATTCACCCTAAATCCTGCCATCTCAGTCTTAATCAATGGCAGAAGATCAGTCTTAGAACTATTTCTCCCAATTGGCCATTTAAGTTTGATAGTGAAAGATTGGTTAATGATAACAATGCACAGGACAATCTTCAGAAAGAAAGGAGAATGTTCATGGATCATTTTTTTGTGTGTGGTAGTTTTTATGTTATTACTTGTTAAAAACAATGCTTTTGATAGAAACAACTTGACCAAAAATCTGTCACAGAACTGTGAGACCTAATATAATGAAGTTTAATGAGAAAAAAATTCTTCCATATAGAATACAGCAAACAATTAAAAAAAGTTATGCAGCATGTCCAGGTAGGTTTCATCCCAGGGATACAAAGATGCTTTAATATATACAAATCTATAAAAGTAATAAACTGTATCAATAAAGCCAAATTCAAAAACCACAGTATCATCTTAATTGATGAAGAAAAAGACTTTTGACAAATTTCAACAATCATTCATTTTCAAAGTGCTACAGAAAATTGAAATAGATGGCCTCTACCTCAATCTGATAAAAGCCAACTATGACAGTCCAATGGCTAACACAATTTTAAATGGGGAAACACTGACGTCTTTGACTCTCAGATCTAGTACAAGACCAGGATGTTCTCTATCACCACTCTTTTTACTACAGTTTTGTAAATATTTGCAAGAGCCATTAGAAAAAAGAGAAATAAAAGGAATAAGAATAGATAAAGAAGTCAAATGATCATTATTGCCTGATGACATGATACTTTACTTGGGGAACCCAAAAAACTCCACCAAGAAGCTACAATAATTAATATGCCAATTCAGTAGGATAGTAGGGTTCAAAGTCAATACCCAAAAAGTCAATAGCATCCCTCTACAGATAACAAACACACTAAGAGGAAAATTAGAGAAATAATGGTTTTGACAATAGCACAGCAGAAAAGGAAATACTTAGGTATTAATCAAACTAAAGAAGTGAAAGATTTATTCAATGAAGACTACAGTACTTTGAAAGAAGAGATCATAGAGGATTTAAGAAAATGAAGAAAATGAAGAAAATATTCCCTGCTCCTGGAGAGAAAGAACCAACATTGTGAATATAGCCATACTCCCTCAATTGTTATACAGATTTAATGCAATCCCATATCAAAATACAACCAACATACCTCACAGACCTAGAGAAATCATTCCTAAAATTTATTTGTAGACAGAATAAATCTAGAATAGCAAAGACAATCCTGGGAAATAAAGATAAGGTAGGAAATAGTACAATTCTTTTATTTTATTTTATTTTATTTTATTTATTTTTTATTGTTTAAATTTAGCACGGGTTATATTACATATTTTCATCATCAGATCAGTTTAGATTAATACATATAGGTATATAAGATTGATCAAACAATTAAACATTAACCTTTCTAAATCAACATTACATTTTTTTTCTTTTCCCCTTTCTTTTCTTTGAAAGTTGACATATTGCATATTGTCCTCACAATTATTCTACAGAGCACAGTGTGTGGGCATGACCCACCTCCCTATTGATGTTGCTTAGAAAAAAAAAGGAAAAGAATATACTTCTCTTTGGACTAAGAAGAAGCAGATACATACACAGTCAAATGTTCTGCAATTGCAGTGGGCCACCAGTGAAGCTTGTGATGTTGGAGGCTATTGAATGGAAATAGTACAATTCTTGACTTAAAATTATGCTACAAAGCTACTGTGATAAAATCAGCATAATATTGGAAAAAAATAGACCTGAGGATCAATATAATTGATGGGAAGATGTACAAGCAAGTACAATATATACAGCCACCTTATCTTCAACAAAGTGACCTACATGTTTACTGGAAGAAAGAAAGCCTCTTACACAAATGATGCTGGAAAACCTGGATTTCTAACTGTCAGAAACCAAAATTGACCCAGGTGTATCACCATACTCTAAAGTCAAAATGCATTAAAGATTTAAATTTTAAAACAAAAATACTAAATCTCCTGGGAGGGAAAGTAGGAGGAAATCTTTAAGATATTGGGGTAGGCAAACAGTTCATGGACAGAGACAGAAATGCACATGTAGCACTTCAAAGAATTAACAACTGGGACCTCCTACTGTTGAGACATTTTATCACGTTAAATAAATTACCAACAGAGTGACAGAGAACACTCAAATTTTGAAAAAAAATCTTACCTAATAAGCATTCAAATAAATAATTTATAAAGGACTAGAAAAATGTAGAACTGCAAAGTTCAAAGACCCTATCCAGAAATGGGCATCTGAGATGAACACACGCTTCTCAGAGGAGGAACTACTAGATTTGAGTAAATATATGGAGAAAATACTCCACATAACTAGCCATCTGTGTAATATAAATTAAAACAACCCTGAGATACCACCTCACCCCAGATAGAATGGCTATCATAAAGAAATCAACCAACAACAAATGTTGGAGAGGCTGTGGGAAAAAAAGAATGCTTCTTCACTCTTGGTAATGTTGACTGGTGCAACCATTATGGAAATCAGTGTGGAGCCTCCTCAAAAAACTAGGACTGAAATTCCATGCATTCCAGCTATCATCCTAGTGGGAACTTTCCCAAACGAACTGAAAACTTCATAAAAGGGTGATATTTGTGCACCTTAGTTTATAGCAGCACAATTCCTGATGGCCAAATCTGGGAAACAACCAAAATGCCGGTCAGCTGAAGAATGGATGAAAACGATGTGGTGTTTTTATATAATAGAGCATTACTCAGGTATAAAGAATAATAAACTCTAAGCTTTCATATATAAATCAATGCAACTTGAAGACATACTCATCAGTGAAATATACCAGACTCACATGTGTAAATATCATATAGTCTCCCTAGTATAAGAACTCAAAAGAAGAAATAAAAATAGATAGGTATAACACAGTTAAATGGAAAGCAAAAACATAATGATTAAACAACAAAGAGAGAGAAAGGAGAAAATTTAGGTAAGATGGTAGAGGCAAAACCACATTTTTATGTGTACAAAATAATTAAGACAATGGTCCTAAGAATATCCTTCAGGTTCTTGAAACTCGTAGCTAATTGGTAGAATTGTCACCCGGAAAAACTGTATATGTTGATATACATGAACTGAGCAAATACACTGAGGATAGAAATGTGTAAGAGTAAAACCATGCTTAGAATTTCTGTCATTCTGGTCTTTTCTCTTTGTGCTTTTTCTAATATAATGATTGCTATACTTTCTTCCACATAAATGTTTATTTAAAAATAATAACAAAAAAATAAATAAAAATAAAAATAATAACAAAAGAGAATATTAGAAAAGAATAAATGTCATAGGATTATTCTGCTATAATTTAGTATATGGCTAAATTCCCAAATCTCTGTGTAAAAATGCATAATTATTTTCTTCACATTCTACAGGGACTTAAAATTTATAATATCAATGATTGATGCAAAATGCATGCCCATGTTATGCCTAAGGCATTTGATATTCAAAAACGGAGTGACATTAATCTCAAGTGCATAAGTTATAGGGTAATGATATCACTAACCTTCTCTTCTGGTGGGCTAACAACTTAAGTTGGCAGACCAAAAATTAGAAAGAATGGCTACACGGATAGCCAATATTTTGGCTCTAGCCCTTCAAGGTTAGTGAGGACTCAGGACATAAGAAAACTTGTACTGTGACATCCTATAACTCTGTGTAGTTCCAAATTTTCTGTACAAGGAGATTATTGGGCTAAAGAATAAAAGATTGACAATGTATAGTGTGACTAAAGAGAGTCTTCCAGAGAGAAAACATTCTCTCAGGCTTTCACAGAGAGCAAATTGATCAGGCAATGACAATTAGCCATACAGAGGACTGACACCATCAAAAGATTTGCGAACTGCTGTACATACTTTCAGGTAAATCTTGAGGGGATTTGACTGATCTTGTCAGATACAAAATTTATGATTTTTGTTAGATAGGTCTTGCTTTACCTTCATCTTAACCATCCAGCAGAAATGTCTAACCATGATGTATGAAAAGTAAAACCAGATTGTTATGCTAAACTGTAAAAGGCTAAAGTGAAGAGCTTCTAACATTGCCAGGTGCGTTGCTAACCTACTACTATTATGGACTATTGAACTATTTACACAGCTACATTCTCTTAGTGGAATGAGAAGAAAGATTTGTACTAATAGATTTATACAAGATATCAAGTTTGCATCTTGCACTCTGAACAAATACAATGATGACAATATGCAATCTACTAGTTATTGTAAGTGTCATACTAACTTGTAGTGAAACTATCGTATTGTTGTTTCTTTTTCATTAAAATTAATAGAAAAAGAAATGGAACATCAGCTTTTCCCCTTTAATCTCAGGAGTTTCTGGAAATTATGTATTACTGAATGTGGTCTACGCATACTATGTTCATCTGCAGGAATTTTTTAAAAAAAATATTTAGTAATTTTATTTATTTATTTGGTAAAAGGTCTAACTATACAGCTTGAACTCATTGTGATTCTCCTGTCCCATCCTCCCCAGCAATGGGATTACAGACTTGTGCCCCCCCACCCCTGCCTGGTTTCAGTGACTGGTGTGGTGTGTCCAGGATCTCAGGGATGATACAGCATGGAGTACCGGTGACTGAACCCAGGTTCTTGTGATTGTCAGGCAGCTACTTAGAACAATGAACTACCTCCCCAGCCCCTGCAGACATTATTTGTATCCAAAATAACACTTGTCCATAAATAACTACTCCTGTTTTCTATCCAAGCATATAGAAATAGCCTGCTCTTGGGAAGTCTATTACATATTACTGCCACAAGTTTGGTCTCAATGCCATGTCAAGCACAGTCTACTTTCCCATAGGTAACTATATCCACTCACTACTCCTTCCAGTTGAAAGACTTTTATATTGTAGTGAAGGCAAGGAAGTTATCTTCCACATAAAATGCTTAAGGTCCTAATCTCAGTATAAAAGATAAGGAACTCCCTGATGTAGTTATCCTTGTTATGAGCTTATCTGTAGGTATTCAGTGTTTTTATTTATTTTTTTTATTTTTTTGAGTTTCAATTCTTTTATTGTTTAACTTTAACAATGGTTATATTACATATTTTCATCATCAGATCAGTTTAGGTTAATACATATAGGTATATAAGATTGATTAAACAATTAAACATTAACCTTTCTAAATCAACATTACATTTTTTTTCTTTTCCCCTTTCTTTTCTTTGAAATTTGACATATTGCATATTGTCCTCACAATCATTCTATAGAGTGCAGTGTGTGGGCATGACCCACCTCCCTATTGATGTGGCATAGAATAAAGAAAGAAAGAAAAAAAAGGAAAGAATATACTTCTCTTTGGACTAAGAGGAAGCAGATACATACACAGTCAAAGGTTTTGCAATTGCAGTGTGCCACCAGTGAAGCTTGTGATGTTGGAGGCTATTGAATCTAAGCCTCCTAAAGCTCATCTCACCAATCTAGCTCTGCGTTCCATGCATTGTAATTAAGGATTTTT